>JAJLTU010000058.1:0-60111 GCA_030568295.1 Myxozyma neotropica
CACAGTTAAGGTCGGAGGGGAGAGTATTGCGGAAGCATTGAACAATGCTATTCAGTATGCAGCAGGTCAGGAGGGCCAATACATGACATTTACCACTTTGGATAGTTCAGGTCCTCTTGTACCTGATGGGACAATAATGGCTTCTCAATTGGGTATTCATGGGACAGCATTAGTAATTTTGGAGGTTGGTCATACTCATGCATTAACCTCAAGGAGAATTCAACAATTGTTTTCCTGGTATCCATCTGCACTGATTGTGCACGAGGTCGTCATTACCGAGGGGCCACTTGCATTTGCATACCCTCACCATCCACCCCATAATCCAGCCTTCCAACTAGAAGGAAAAATTGAACAAGATGATCAAGTCACAATTTGGAACTCTAATATGTTTTTTTTTTATGCTCAGAGGCGAGAGCATGATGGAAATATGTTCCAGCCTCTGTCGCGGAATGGCCTGCAGCTGACTCGACAGATGAGAATCACCGAAACGTTCCATTGTCGTATGATTGATGGACAAACTGGTTATCAGACAACTGCAGAAACGGTAAGCTGAGAAATCTGATGCCAAAAAAATTGGTTAGGACTAACATTTGAAATAGGAATGGAATTTTGACAATGAGCCTCATGCTCTGAATCTCCCTCCGGAGTATGTTCGAAAGCTTATTTCCCGTGCTGCTAATGTCTACAGTTTAAATCTTGCTGCTAGTGTTGCTGTTGATCAGCTTATTGTAACAATGTCCCCTCGACTTATTTCGCGTCTGCGAAGTGGACTTGAAAAGACAGCTGCACAGCGGTTTCATGTCTGTCTGCAAGGCCTGTCAGGCAGCCTGGGGACTAATTTGCTTACTTCAAGTAACACGGCAGTACGGTATGCTGATGAAGCACACCAGGCAATCTTTTCTGAGGAGCTGGTCACTGATGATTTTCTCATCTTACAAGATGAGCTCATAGCTTGCAGATGGATATGTCAAAGTGTAGTAGATGCTATTCATGTTCGGCGCCAAACCAATTTTCCTGGTTTGTAGCTTTGTTTCTTAATATTTGTATTTAATTCAATTGCAACTTGTTCTCAGCCGGTTTACGAGTAATATAATTTAATAAAAGAGTTTTTCTTATTGGCAAATTGAATTTGCTTATAGTTGTAGATCTCAGCCTATACTCCTTCATGCAGCTAATTTCATGACTAGTGATAATTTAGTACTTTGTTATTAAATAATATTAAGGGTCAGCCATAGTCATTCGAGACCATGATTGAATTCGCTATCACCATAATCCTCCAGTCACCTACCATAACAGATCAAGAGAAGGCTTTAATGATGGGTCTAGACGCTGTAGTTGGGATATCTACCATGTGAAGTAACAATACTTCACACTTTCCTAGCTGCCATGTCACACATCACTCTCCCTTCAATATGTTTCAAAGAGTTGGATTTTAATTGTTGATGATATCCCCAACATGGTGATGTAACCCAGCTGAGTATCATCATCATCACCAAGTTCAAACTAGGAAAAAAGTGAATCTTTATAACAAAAGCATGCCACAAGAAAACGACCTGGGGTGGGGCATACCCCCATTCCCTGTTGTGAAAGGAGTACAACAACTCTCGCACTGGTACACCGAGAGTGGCCTCCCGCCAGATTGGGCTATTGAACCTACTTCTAATGAATGGGCTAATAACTCTACGGGTTTCGGCTGGATAAAACACTTCAATAAGCACGCCAGGTTGCAGTCTAAGGGGGGATATCGAATGCTTTTATTGATGGACACAAGAGCCATCTTACAGGCGAGTCCCAGAATTTTTGCAAAGATAACAGTATCACCACACTTTGCCTGCCTCCCCATTCGTCTCACCTACTTCAGCCACGTGACGATGTGTGTTTTAGTGTGCTGAAGCGGTGATTGATCAACAACTTGAGATGTTTATTAAGTTGCATGTGACCCACATCAGCCAAGTCGAGTTTCTTACTGCATTCAAAGCGGCCCACTTTGCTACCATGTGTCCTGAGCACGTTAAGGCAGGATTTAGAGGGATAGGCCTTAGTCGATTTGACCTTTAAGTCGTGATATCAAAGCTTGAAGTGAGGTTGCGGACGCCGACACCTCCTGAATCCACTCTCATAAGTATCAACTCTTGGGTCTCTCGGACTCCGCATAATCCGACGGAGGCCACATCGCATTCCAAATATCTTAAATATAGGATCTCTTGCCATCAGGGAAGTTCACCGATGCAAATTTACGCTGCTATCGACCAGTTGGCAAAGGGAACACAGGTATATCCCGCACAGTGGCTCTCAATCTTCCAAGGTGGGAGCTCTCGAAAAATGAATGATGCCCTCAGCCAGCACAGGAGGACTAAAAATGCACATGTCCGTCATGGAGGACCACTTAGCATGCAGGATGGCCAAGAAATTATTGCACGAAAAGAGGTGAAGGGAGTGCAGGATGCTGAAACAAATGATGATGGTGTTCCATTAAGGATAACGGAGCCGAGACATCGCCGCTGTGAAAGCTGTAGCAAGCTCGGACATAATACGAGGACTTGTTAGGGTATTAAATAACTATCTAATGTTTGTTTCTAATGATTTGTAACTGAATATAACCTCTTGTGGATGCTAATTGAATTCTTTTGGATGACGAGGTGAACAAGTGCGCCGCTCGCTCTGGGTGCGCACCTCACGTGATGACCACGTTAACCAATTAATTTTATTAGGTTTTAGGATTTTAATCAAGCGAGAAACGGTCGAGCTAGCTTCGGGCAAAAGTGTGCCCAACAATAAATCAGTCTGTAGGCCCTATCGTAATCATCAAAGTAGTTCTCGAACTGAATGACTTTCCACCATAGACGCACTGAAGTTGCGGGTCTGGCATCATCGCGCAGTAGTTCATTCTCGACGCGGTTCCAAATGAAGCTAGTCTTAAAGAGGCATTATGCCGACCCAGGTTCCCGCGACAACCCGGGTCTCGCCGGCTTAGGTCCTCCACACTTTCCATATGCACGCTTCTTGTCAAGAGCACGCTCTCGACACTCGGGACATGACACGATTTCTTCCAGGCCGGCTAATTATTCAATGATCGCTTTATCTCTTGGAGCGCTAATTTTGCAGCGAAGCCTTGTGTTGATGGGAAGATGGGATGAGGTCTCTGCTCTTGAGGATAGATAAGTATTGACGTTTTACCCTCATCACCAGAGACGCATACTGCACCAGCACACCGTTTGCTCTGCCGTTTAATTTTTTTAATTAAATTTTTACTCTTTGTGTTAGTCTGTATTTGTTGCTATCCATTATGATCCTGGATATGCTCTTCTATGCTCCGAATAACTATGATGATAAAATTGGAGATAGATCAGCTGAGTCGGATTTGGAGCCTATGAGTCGATGTTGACAAGAATGCGGATTTTAAAGATAAAGACATAAGTTTGAGCGAGTAAAATAATTTACTGATATAGTATTGAAGCTGTATTTGTCCAGCATTTGCATATGTATATTCTTGATCAGCTATCTGTATTGCCTTCGCCGAGCTTATCGCCAGAATAAAGTTTCTGCGCACAAGTACAAACGCGAGGATCAGTGCGCCATTGTGCACCTCATCGTAATGCGCCATCTAGTCGGTTAGGCTAATGGGCTCTTCCTGCTTGTCGATTCTATCTAGTCTGGACGCGACAAAAAGAATTATATCCGATCTAGACCGTCAGATCTATCATTCCGTTGACTGCCTTGCTTTTGATGTTTTCGAGTACCTGTCACGGCATGAAACCTTGACTCTGATAAGCCCGATATGAGCCATCCACAACCTTGGCAATCTCTTATCGGCTTTCCACTATCAGCTACAACTACTCGATAACAATCAATAAATACCTTGGCCAACTCCTGATTCTCTGGATGATATGAAGCTTGCGAAGCTTAAATTTAAGACAATGGGCTATGTCATTTCTGATAGCATAGCGTCTGCAGGTTAGCGGTCTGGCAATCAGCGGATAACCCGCCGATCAAAAATGCACTAGCTAGTAAGACTACCTAATTTTATATATGACTCGACTTATCCCTTGTACCGCCCTTTGACAGCTCCACTGGAAACTCGCCGTCGCAGCTATCCTCTGTCTCACTCTCTTATATCTTATCACGTTGACTTGGTTTGCTCCCTGAGTTTGAATTGCGAAAGACATCATGGGTTCCGCAAAGGAAGTTGAAGTTTCTACTTCTCCTTATGTCTCTACAACTTCTCCAATTGAGAAAACAAAATGGCAGAGATTGAGAGAAGGGGTGCAATGGTACCGGCCAGGAACAACCAAGGAGGAGAAAATTCTGCTCTTCAAACTTGACTGCGCAATCTTGGTCTTTGGTTGCCTGTCCTCGTTCAGTAAGACTCTGGATAACAACTCATTGACCAATGCCTACGTATCGTATGCTACAATCTCATTATTACTACCATAAATTGAAACGTATGGGGCTAATTATCATTTTTTTGTTGTACAGAGGCATGCAAGAAGATCTCAATCTCGGTGGAAACGATCTCAATTACCTCACCGCAGTTTACTACTCATCCTATCTCTCGTTCATGATTCCTGCCAGCTTTATGCTCACCCGTCTACCTATCCAGCGCGTTCTTCCTACCATGGAGATTCTCTGGGGAATTTGCACCTTTGGCTGTGCTTGGGTGCATAATCTGAATCAGCTTTATGTCTGCCGATTCTTTCTAGGAGCTTGTGAAACAGTTGCCTTCACGGGACTGATTTACGTTATTGGATCGTGGTATCTGCGCGAGGAAATGGGTGTTCGTGTTGCACTCTACCAAATCAGCGGTCCTCTCGGAGGAAGTACGTAAATACAATTCAATTCTTTTATGATTTAATGACGAGATAGACTAACCGTGCTTGCTTATTGCTTAGTGGTCGCGGGATATTTACAAACAGCGACATATACAGGTTTACAGGGCCGTAATGGATTAGAAGGCTGGCGATGGCTTTTTATTGTTTGCTTTGCAATCACTATACCTTGCGCAGCGATTGGCTATGTTTTCTTTCCGAATGCTCCAAACAATACAAAAGCAACCTGGTGGCTTTCTCAAGCTGATATCGATTTGGCCAATACGCGGCTGAAGGAAGAAGGCATCAAGTCGATTCAAAAGAAGATCAAATGGAAGGAATTGCTTCGTGTACTGAAGGACTGGCCCTGGTATTTATTTGTGTTTGGTTGGTGCCTATTTGATCAGAATTCGTACTTTGGCGGTACTCCATTTTCTCTGTATCTAAAGGGCACGACGGGGGCAGATTATACGGTTCCTCAGATCAATAATTATCCTACAATCACAAAGGCAGTTACGATTGTCACAACTCTAATGGGCGGCTACTATTCTGACAAGACTGGTGATCGTTTCTCTCCTTGTTTTGTTGCAACTACTCTTACCACCCTAAGCGCCGTCATGCTTCTGGTCTACGATGTCGGAGAAAACGGTCGTCTCTTTGCATTCTACATCTCAGGTCTCGCTGCTTCTATGAATTCATACCTAATGTCGTGGGCCTCGGATGTCGTCAAGAATGATCCTGAAGCCCGCTCACTTATCACTGCTTCGATGAACTGCATCGGTCAAGTATTCTTAGCTTGGGTGCCGATCTTCACCTTTCCAACCAACGACGCTCCGAAATTCAAGAAAGGTTTCACTTTCAGCGTGGTTACGGCTTCGCTGCATGTAGTCTTGGTCACAGCGATTTTCATCTTGGAGAGACGGGATTTGAAGAGTGGAAAGCGGGTGAAGAAGGTTGACTTGACGCTTCTGGAGACAGATGTATATGTCGCGGAGGAGGAGAACTATGACATGATATCTTTGAATGGAAGCGGGGAGGAGAAGGACAGCAAAAGACTGGGATGAGCTTAGCACTAGTAGAGTTGCAGATAATATACTACTACTAAACACTAGACAGACACGCAGTAGCAATCTCGTTATCTCTGCGCGAAGCAAAAATCTAATTTTAATACAAAGCTGCTGCAGGGCCTTTCGCTGAGCCGCAGCCTAGTCGGCCATGGCCGTAACCAGAACACTTCAGCACACGTACATTATGTTTATTGAAATTATACTGGTATTAAATGCACCCGCAGCTTGCGGAAGCGAATTTCTCCAAAAGCCGAGCGCATCCACAACTACAACCAACTCCACGCATTCAAAAAGGATGCCTTTTTTCAGTTCTCATTTCTTTCCGGTGCATTCCAGTCGCCGAAGAGGCAGACGGAAAGATCCAGAGAGGGCGTCGGCAGCCAAAGAGGTACCGCGGACGAGCGCGGCTCGCAGCAGTCCAGTAAGTGGCGCCAACGGCGAGAACAGCCGTATGACGCCTGGCTCGTCCGACACTGCTTCTTCCACACTATCAGAGGTTCCTTCGCAGCGGGTATCGTTGATGAGACTGGCTAGTTCTCGTATAAAACGCTCATTTGGGCCGAGCAAACTGTATACCGCGCCGCCGCCGCCGCCGCCCCCGCTATCTGCTCTTTCCTATGACACATCCTCCTCAGCCTCAGAACTACTGCACAAATTGAACCCGATTCCTCGACTAAGGCATGCGACGATACGAATGTCTGAGTCTCCGGAAGTGGCTATGGTGCGTCAAAAAGAGGCCGTGATTAATGCCGGCGTGATTTATGGCACGAGGACTTACGACTGGGGCACTGCTCCTTCGTCTCCGCGACCATCTGGAGTTGGCGATCTTCAACCTGATACCTCTGAGGAGGCCGTGACCGAAGAGCCGGTGATCAAACGAAAAGGAACTATCAGACGAATATTTGAAGTATCAAAAACTATTCTCCGAACCAAACCACTACCGTCGTTACCGGCCGCCGTCATGATTCCGGATGCGAATCAAACTTCAGATCTAGCTCGACAAGGCACAGTCATCGAGATTTCTGACGTCGAAGACACTGCGAGCATTATTGATACCCGTGCCACATTTGAACTGGAACGACCAATGTCTGATGACGAAGATGACCACCCCAATGACAACAATGAAGAAGAGAGTGTCATTATTAACAACGACGACGCTATCGAAGCAGACGATCAAGGTCTCATGGATGGCTTGGGTATTCGGAACTTTGACCGAAATAATTCAAGGAGGAGGTTTTCTTTTGATTCTTCAATAGCTGGCACCGATTCTCTTTTCCGTAATGACTCTGATGCATCTCGGGCAACTCACATATCACTTTCTGCAGCAGTAGAAGGAGAAGAAGACGTTGTTGGTTCCGATGTCGACGTTCCCCCTTCTGATGAAGGAGAACTTGATATCGAAGTTCCATTCGCATCAAACTTATACTCTTCAGACGAACTGGCAAATATTACCGCGTTTGATTTTACAGATGACTTAGATGATGATGAATATGACGACATGATGCTCGATGAAGTCAACACCAACAGTAACGGTCTTGATTATAACTCGGATGATTCTGATCTAGGAGGGGGACCAGTGAGACGCCCATCGCTAACGCCGATTTCTGAGCGCACAGATGAAGACGGTACCCCAATTTCATCGCCAATGATGCTAGACGGTGGTTCTCCTTCTCCTCAAGTCTATCAAAGCTCACCACTCGCTCCAGATACACATGAAGTTGTGGCATATGTCAGGCGTAGTAGGGGATGGGTTGTAGAGCGGCGGAGACGGAAGGGTGGTTGGAGAACCCACGGCTTGGAAGATAATGCCGATGATATTGAGGTTGAAGAAGAATTACTTGGAACTGAAAGGGTCGGGAGGCGCGCTATATAGTGCATGAACAATCATAAATTTGGGATAGGAGTTGTTGCATATTTTTATTTTATTTCATTTTTGTTCGTTCTGGTTTGGTTTTTAGAATATCAAGTTAGCTTTTGGGTTTGCATGACTTGCTTTATGGGATTGTTAGATGCAAAATACATTACTATGCAACACATTCAATCAGGATCAAACTCCGAGAAACGCACATAAACTTAAAACATGTAAGAGTTATAAATACAGTACATAGAATACAAATATACATCTAACTCTTACTTTTTGCTCCGCTTCCCGTACTTTACTGCGCACTCGTTGCAATACCATGAACCTTTTGGAGGCGCACTGAGCCCAACACAAGGCAAATGGAACCATTCACGCTTACATTCAGGACCATCGCAAGCCACCATCTCGCCATACGAGACCTGCTGGCAGTAGCAATAAACGGGCTCACCTTCGCCATCGTTGGCTGGAGACTGAGCATCAGCCTTGACGGGAACGACGACGAGACCCGCAGTTGCGGTTGCCACGGCAGAACCTGCAGACGCTGGTCCACGGCGGCTAGTATTCCGAGACGTAGCACGTCCACCGCGCCGAGATTGGCTCGTGGAAGGAGTCTGGGCCCTGGCCGGCGAGGCAGCGCGAGTGGTTTCTTGAGCGAGTTGCTGAGGAGCCGCCGGTATAGGCGGAGGAGGCGGAGCAGCGGCCTGCGGTGTGTCTTTGCGATCGACCTGGGTGGCGGCGGCTTTGCGACGTTTGGGGGCAGGCGGAGCGCTGTCCGTGTCGCGAGCAGGAGCATTATTCTGCCCACTGCGAGGTTTCTTTGTCTCTACTGCTTCATCTGCGTGCTGAGCTGCTCGTTTGGCTGCGATTGCTTCACGGCGAGATTCACTTCGTGAACTTGCCTGCGTTTGTGCTTTGTCATAACGGGTGCCGTCGCCGATGAGCGCCGGGTGGTTTGCTGGGCCATAGATAACTGCGTCCGGGATCTCACCGCCGTGTGCGATGCGTTCATAGTCTGTATCCAAGCGATCGATATGGCGAGCAACTGCCTCCGTCGCACTACCAGCGACATGAATCTTCTCCTCAAAGCAGGGCAGTAGCTCTGCAATCACTCGACGCACCTCTGCGAGCAGGCCTTCACGAGCCGGATCCTGCATCGGCATCGCCAGGAACTGTGGGATAAGAGTCGCCAGTACACTTGTAGAAGAGGTGCATTTGGCTTCAACTTCGCGGAGTAAAGTGAAATGCCGAATCACTTCAAGCGGGAAGGCTTCGAGGAAGTCTGAGAGGTCGTTGAGGCCAGGATAGAGCTCCGGTGGCTGCTGTGCCCGTCGCGAATCACCATCCCGCCGGACAGCCTTAGTCGCTATGCGCGCCGACTTTTGCCTAGCAGCAATATTCTGTGCCGACATTGCTTATGAGTACTTGCTAGCTCTGCTAATACTCGTTTGCTGCTCCTGCGACCTGTTGTGTGTCTTCCGCGATAGAGGTGATCAGTGAGTGAGTGGGATTTGCGACCGCGGGAATAGAGCGCCGCACCTCGGCTTAGGGTTTATAAAATAAAATTTCCCCGGGGGGCGGATGTCGTCGCTCTTGATCACCACAGAAATGCCCTCTGTTCCGCTCTATTCTCTTTGCGAGCTCTGCTCTGTGCGGAAACCATCTTTGAGACGGCCGAAGACCGGCCAGAAGATATGTCAGCCTTGTTTTTTCCACGTCTTTGAGACGGAGATACACAATACAATCGTCTCTGCCTCTCTCTTCTATCCCGGAGAGCGTGTTGCCATAGGCGCCTCTGGCGGCAAAGACTCGACCGTACTTGCTCATGTTATGAAGACTCTTAACGAGAGATACAACTACGGAGTCGAGTTTGTTCTTCTCTCTATCGACGAAGGTATTCGCGGATACAGAGACGACTCATTAGAGACCGTCAAGCGCAACAAAGAGCAGTACTCGCTCCCGCTCGAAATCGTCAGCTACCACGATCTCTACAATGGTTGGAGCATGGACAACATTGTTGCGCAAATCGGAAACAAAAATAACTGCACGTACTGTGGCGTGTTCCGTCGACAAGCGCTCGATCGTGGCGCTCAGAAGCTCGCTATCAACCATGTCCTGACAGGACACAATGCCGACGACATGGCCGAAACTGTATTAATGAACATCCTTCGTGGCGACACAGCTAGACTTGACCGCTGCACCGAGATTATCACTCAAAGCGCCGAATCCCCAATCAAGCGGTCGAAGCCGCTAAAGTACGCTTATGAGAAAGAAATTGTGCTGTACGCGCATTATAAAAAGCTCGACTACTTTTCGACAGAATGCACCTACTCTCCCGAAGCTTTTCGCGGAACAGCTCGCGCTCTTATTAAGAACCTCGAGACTGTGCGACCGAGTGCAATTATTGATGTCATTCATTCTGGAGAAACCTTTGCGCTCCAAAGACGCGGCGGTAAAAACCAGGCAAAGAAACTTGTTGCAGGCGCCTGCGAGCGATGTGGATACATTTCATCGAACAAGCTATGCAAAGCTTGTGTTTTACTCGACGGCCTTAACGCCGGAAGAGCTGCCGTGGAAATTGCTTTAGAAGGTAGCGAGAAGCCTGGCGAAGGCGAGGCGATGTTGAAAAAGCGTTTGGAGGCATTGTCTTTCTGATGAATATTTGCCGAGAATTGGGGCATTTTACGGCGTTTATTCGAGTTTTAATTATAAATATGTGCATATCTATCTATTCCAACGTAATGCAACAAAAAAATCATAATCTAAAATATCTAAATCTAAATCTGCACTTCTCCTAAATTAATCCGCTCTAAAGCTGCTTCCGACATCTTATCCATTTCCTCCACAATCACCGAGCCGATTTTCTTTTCTTCGTCCGTTCCAGCAACTTTTCGCTTGATTCGAGAAGTTCCCCAGAAATCACAGGCTGATCCATAATTAACAGTCTCGACGGGGTCTGCATTTTCCTCTGGAACAGCCTCGACAGCTGCGAATACGGGAGCAGCGGCGCCTTTGTAGGCCTCAATCACATGCCATGGACTTCCCAACCATCGCACGACATAAAACAAGAAAAGCATTCCAAAAGTAGTGAGCCAGTTGAGGTACTCGGCGAAAATTGAGGTATGGCAAATCCCTGGATGGGTGAGGTATACCAGAACACCATATTCGTCTTTCCATTTTTTTGCAAGAGCAGCATGAACGTACTCCAGTTCGCGCTTAGAATCAACATACGCTTGATCTGTGTGTATTAACTGGATATCATCTTTGTCAAAAGGATAAGCAATCTCGGCCTCGACTGAACCAATGAGGATGATGCGACCTCCGTTTGATAAGATGGGTAGTAATCGCTTAGAGAGAACGTAGTTTGCGAGAATGTTAATTTGAAAAACCCAGCCAATGCCATCGACAGAGAGTTTTCCAACCCGCTCCTTCTTGAATTTAGGATGTGTCATAGCCTCTATCGGATTTATGAGTACTTCCTTTGTCGCGCCAATCCAGTCGATACCAGCGAAATCTCCACCACCGGCATTCAAAAACAAATAGTCGATATGTTTATATCGCTCAAGCAATTGGCCAGCAACCTCATGAACAGATTCAAGTGACGCCAGATCTAGCAAGACATAGTCAAAGGAAAGCAAGTCGCGCTCTGGCGTATGCTTTCGCAGCTGATTTATTGTCTCGACGGCCTTGCGCATGTGCCGGGTAGTAATAACAATCGTCAACGGAACCGACTGCGGAATCGTGTCAAGTAATCTGCACGCTATTGAATATCCTAATCCGCCATTGGCACCTGTGATAACTGCGACTTTGCGGCTGCTCATTGTGTGTTCTGTCTGATGTTCTTAATCGCATCGGAGAGCAGCATACGAAAGCGAACAGAACAGATACTTACGGTTAGGGTAGCTATACCAATCCGAATACGAGCGCCATTCCCCGGCACTGCCTGCTGATATAGCTTCCGATAAATGATTTGAGATATCGATCTAATATGCATTATATATAAGAGCACACTAATCTACACAACGCCAGTAACATTCAAACAATCTCGCAGCAAGCTTGTTACAAGCAACATATCCTCGCCAGCTTTACTCATTATGCTTTCCTCGCCATCACCCTCTTTGAAGGCGTCCAAGGCATTCGGCCCAAGCACCATATACGACCGAGTCACTACTTGTTCAATAACATCATGCACGGTCTTTGTGACTTCCGGGTCGGCAGGCTGATCCCGTAATCCACGCACACAAAGTAGCAGCAATCGCAGTATCGGTCTGTAATTCTCTTGTCTACATTCTGTTAAGGCATGCACGTAGTCCATCCCGCTTGAGCAAATCAGCTCCTGCGCTAGTATCAGAATCCGCTTAAAATCAACTACACCCTTGGGCGTCTTCTTCTTGTCTCCACTGCCATTAGATGTCAATTTCTGTGCAATTATAAACGCAAGCTCGGAACGCTCGTTAACAATAGGCTGGAATAACGGGGCGATAACGCCTTCTTCAATGTTTGCCTTGAGACATTTGCAAGCTATTTCTTCGAGAGCTGATGTCATCTCGGCATCGCCTTCTGCGTATTCGAGTAGCGCAACTATCAGTAGCCACCAAGCTCGAAAAAGATGCTACATAATTGTTAGTCCGTCGTACTCCAAGTGCTATTCCGAAAAATATAACTAACCGATTGCGCATCTATCAGAGATAAATTCAGATTTGCCTGCTCAACTTCACTCTTGTATCCACTCCAAATCGGATCAAAACTTAAAATCAAATCCATCATTTCAATATCGTACTTATATGCAACACCATATCTGCGCTCAGCAGCCACAAGCATCGTCCGCTGAAACCTGATCAAGGTTGCGGTCGGCCACTTCTTATCAAAATTTCGGTGCAGATTTCCATGCAATGAAGCACGATATCCGTGAATTCGAAACGCCGTGTCAAACATATTCGTGAGTTTTTTGGTAAAATGCGAAACAATTGATTTCGAAATTTCTGATCCCTTTCGTGCCTTGTGAAGATGCACTGCACATAATTGGACTCCGCGCGCGGCTCGTAAAGATTCGTAGCAGAATCGTACTATGGTCTCTGATGATTCCATTCCAGTAATACGGCCAGCCGTTCCTTGATCGATTATCTTCAAAACGTTCATAAGAAATTTCTCATCCTCTTGATTCTCAAATAATGTCGTGGATAAGGCATTCTGCGCAAGTGCTAAACTTTCAAGCGCATTCGCAGCAAACTCGACGCGTAACTTCTCTGCTTGCTGTACTTTCTTCTCAAGGGTTTCCACTAGTGATTTATCTTTCTTACTGTTGTCTTCACACTGCTTCTTTGTATTCACTCCGAGCTCTTTACCCGTCAGTAAGATTATCGACAAACCTTGTTGCTTTGTGCTGAACACTAAACTCGCAAACTTTGCAATCTCATTCTGCATCTCGTCATCGATATTGCTCTCAACTGCCTTCACCAAGGAAGCCGCAAAAGTAGCAGCCCGAGCACTGCCAAGGTACGCAAGCAATGAAGGCTTCTCAGTCCATTCACTCGAGACCATGGCGTTAAATAGCTGCATCAGTTTTTGCCGCAGCACGCTCTCATCTGCAAATAAAACCGACAAATTGGGTGCCAGCACAAAAATTTTGCGTTCAAGCTGAGATGGACCTCGTTTCAGCAAACTCCGGGCCCGCGTTAGTAGCTCTGCAAGAGATAAAGCACTCTCGATCCACTCATATGCTCGATTCAGTAGATCACTATCTGCTTTAAAAGCCTCTAATGTGCGCGAAGCTGCTTCGATAGCCCCGATAAGCGGTTGCAAGCAACGTGATGGTTTGTTGTCGGTGACAAGAAATCTATCCAGTATATGTTGACATGCAATAAAAAGAACTCCGTTAATCTTTTCTGTGCCTGAGATGAAGTCATCGACGCTGTATACTATTCTTATTATTGTGTTAAAAACATCCGAAATCTGGGCAGCTGCATTAAACCGTTAGTATCTTAAGCCGACAGTAACATAAAAAATCCTACTTACCAATTCTTAAACGATCATGCAAATCTTCATACTTCCAGTAAGAAAAGCCTTCATAAACATTCATCAAATGTCGAACAAAATGCAATAAGATCGCAGCTCTGACAGCTGGATCAATAGCAAGCGTGAATTTGCCAATCAACACGTCGCTCGTCAACGCGCAAACAAGATCAATTATCGCCAATGTAAATTTGTATTCGCCAGAAATAATCTCCACTGAAGAAAGAACATAGGAAGCCATTCCGCTCTTTCCATTGCGTTCCAATAGCGATGAGCTTTGCAGGAATTCCCATACCTTGTCAGGTAGCACTCTGACAAGAGCAGTAAAGAACTCAAGAGCAGCAACGCTAACGCCAATATGTTTTCGCTGCATTGCAATAGTGAGGATGCGACCAATTATGACGATAATATTATTTTCGGCCGAAAGCTTTTCACATAAAGCTTCAAGCAATTCGAAAGCCTCTTCTGCCGGTAGTTGCCTCATCGTATCTGAGATTAGCAGTATGATCTCTTCGACAACAATATCTGTAGGTGAGACTTTCTCAGCGTGTTCTAGTACTCGACCCACATAAACCCATCCGTTATACTTATGCCTCCACTGAACTGTGAAACTGTTACTTTCGGTAGGAATAATTCGACCATGATGGCCCTTTAAAATAAATATTCCACCTTCTCCATCCTCGCGCGGCGCATACAGACACAGATCAGAGAGCAGATATATGTCCTGAGGATCATCAGGAGAAACGTCAAAATTGCTAAAGCCTCTAGGCAGAGTTTGCATGTATGTATTCATATTGCCCAAAATTTCAAACGCGTGCACTCCAGCGTCGCGCCTGAGCGCACGAATAAAGGGAATGAAAACGTTGGGGAACTTGTTCATGAGTAGGTAGAACTGCTGCTCCCTCGCAAGTCGCTCTCGTTCTTCAGCATCTAGATTATCCAAAGCAGTCTCAGCAATCGGCGATGAGTCTGCAATTGAACTCATCGCCGGACTACTGGCGGCCTGCAGTCTTGAAAGCTGTACCTTTTTGTTGCTGCCGGTGCTGAAGTCTGCCGCGAGAGGGCGCCGCGTTGGCGTTTCCATGATTTGTGGACTAAAAACAGCTAGTTCTACCTCGCGTCGCTATGCAGTCCAGCAGGTCCTTTTTTTTTTCGCCTGAAATCGTTGCGGGTTCGTGTTGATCTTGGACTGACGCGCGCGAAACGCGACGGACACGAAAAAATCTCGAAATACACAAGCAGGGAAAGGGTACAACACCCTCGAACTTGTGTACGCGCCAACATCTTTTTTACTCCGTCAGATTTACATATAAGCAATTTTACGAGCAATAATCTTTTCCACAGCTTGCACTAGCAATTCGCCTTCGATACGAATAGCCATTCACCGATGACGGCGGAAGCACAGACAAAGGTGCCGCTTGTAAAGATATGCGGTACTCGTACTGTTGAGGCAGCACTGGTGGCAATCGAATCAGGCGCTGACCTTGTCGGCATGATCTGTGTCCCAAACCTCAAGCGAACAGTCTCCCGCGATCAAGCAAAGGCGATATCCCGAGCAGTACGAGAATTTCGAGAAACGCGACCTGAACATAGCACAATATCACCGCAAGACGTTGACGGTTGGTTTGCGGGCCATGTCGAGAATGTTAGAATGCGAGCGCCTTTAGTCGTGGGCGTATTTCGAAATCAACCGCTGGAGGAGGTTCTGGCTATACAAAAAGACTATGAGTTGGACATTGTGCAGCTTCATGGATCAGAGCCCCTTGAATGGGCTAATTTGATTCCGGTCCCCGTCATGAAGAAGTTTAGTCCTAACGACGAAGGAATCCTGAGGCCTGGTTTTCACTCGCTCGCGCTGCTGGATGGAGGCGGAGGCGAAGGCCAACTAATTCCTTGGGATGAGCTTCCTTCTTCCGGAAAATTTATATTAGCAGGAGGATTGACTCCTGAGAATGTGGTATCAGCTAGGAGTTTGCCCAATCTCGCCGGCATTGACGTATCGAGTGGCGTGGAAACCGACGGCAAACATGATCACGAAAAGATTAAATTGTTCATTCAGAATGCCCGAAGTGGAATATGACGGCCAATTTGGATCGGCACAGCATATAGGAGTTTGGAAATGATTTATGAATTATTTTTGTATATTTAATCTATCTGATACAAGTGTGAACAAAAGGTTTGATGATGTATATAATAGAGTGCATTTAATTTCTAATCTGACTTGGTAGCTTTACAGTGATTAAACTGGTGTAAAAAGCACATGAAATTTGGTACACCTGATTAATAGTTAGTTGCAATTTAATAATTGTAATAAAGCATTTTAGTCGGTCTTTGGCGGCCCGAGACGCGGGGAGCCTTGACCATACAATCCATCGCTTTCAAAGTGCCTCGGCAAGATCTCCGTACGCCACCACGCTTCTGGCTGCTAGCAGGCACTCGCCTCCACTCATTTTCTGCTGATTACCTGCAGGTTGATAGATATACCATACAAAGCAAATAAACTTCAATAGACAATGGCAGGAGATTCATTATTCACACCTCTCAAGGTTGGCCCGTACGAATTGAAGCATAGAATTGTAATGCCTCCGCTCACGCGATTCCGGTGCTCCGACGAAGGAGTTCCATTGCCAGAGCTCATGGTCCAATACTATGCGGAGCGATGTCTAGTTCCCGGGACACTGATCATTGCCGAAGCGACGGATGTCAGCATGCTCGGAGGAGGATTTGATAATGCGCCTGGAATCTACACTGACGAGCAGATCGAAGGATGGAAGCCAATCACACAGGCAGTGCATGATCGCGACTGTGTGATTTTTCTCCAGATATGGGCATTAGGACGCACGAATCCAGGCAAAAAGCAACCTGATGTGATTTCAGCTGGCGATATTGCAATGGATGGCGGCAAGAAGCCGCGTGCGCTATCTCTTGCTGAGGTCAAGATGATGGAAAACGCATTTGGTGACGCCGCTGCGAATGCTGTGAAGGCAGGCTTTGACGGAGTCGAGATCCATGGAGCTCACGCATATTTAGTCGATCAATTTTCTCAAGAGGTGTCAAACAATCGGATTGATGAGTACGGCGGCTCAGTAGAGAACCGCGCGAAGTTTGCCTTGAATGTTGTCAAGAGCTGCGCGGATGCCATCGGGCAAGACAAGGTCGCGATCCGTCTCTCGCCTTTTGCTCACCTTTACAGCGCGGGTTGGGATGATCCCTATCCGCAATACTCGTACATCATCAACCAACTCAAGACTCGTCATCCGAAGCTGGCATACTTGCACGTTGTGGAGCCTCGAGTCAACGGCACGGTCGACCGCACGGTGAAAGCAGACGAGACCTCAGACACGTACAAAGCTCTCTGGCCTGGCGTTTATATCGCAGCTGGAGGATTTACACCAGATACCGCTCATGAGTACGTAGAGACGCATGAAAACTCATTAGTGGCTTTCGGTAGACGATTCATCTCGAATCCGGATCTTGTCGCGAAGGTGAAAGAGGGATTGCCTTTTGTGCCGTATAACAGGAAGACGTTCTATTTGAATAAGGCAAAGGAAGGATACTTGGGTTATTCTTATGCTCCGGAATTGAAGGGTGTTTATTACTAGAATCTAGAGCATATATTAGATGCTAAATCAAATTTGCTGAATATTTAAAGTCCTGAGTAACTCATAATCGACTGAATTCGAATTCAGTGGCGCGTTCACCCTAACCCGCGTTTCTCCACAACAAGTCGCGTTAATCCCAAAGTATTTTCGAAGCGCCCATATACACAGAACAACAACAGTGTCAGCAAGAGCAATCATGCGTGTAACGGGCGATATCTCGGACGATGAAATGCCCGAAAATGGGCCTCTTCCAGATCAAGAAGATACGCGCCCGCTTTACTTACGTGACACCGAAATCACTGCACTGAAAGAGCACTCAATCGTTGAACCAAACGACGGTTTTGCTTCGCAAATAACTGCCATTAAAAAATATCTTTCGGAAGCTGCTGTTGATCGAGTGGACCATAGTGGAATGGAATCCGACATATTCGATCTCTGTTATCGAAGACTGCTCGACATGGAAGTGGTTTTGAAGTCAAGCGCACATGCAATGGAAAGCATCACACTAGTTGCCGAGAACCAAATTTACGATCCGGCCAAAATCTTCCGTGAAGCGATGGCACAGAAACAAAGAGAACTAGGGACAATGTCCGAACGCGAGAAATATCTCCACAATGAGGATTACGCGCACTATCGAGGTCGCGTGTGGGAGAGTCTGTACGCAGATGACGAGATCCCAGAGGCAAAGATGTGGTTTGATAGAACAACAGGGTCGGCTAAGATGCTGACCGCGCTTTACGAAGAGCTAGAAAATGGTGCTTTAGGAGGATCCGATGACGATGAACTCGTGGTTGCGCGCGAGACGCGCTCGTTCAAATGCCCACTTTCTCAGGCATACTTCGTCGAACCTGTTACGTCTACAAAGTGTCCACATTCGTTCTCGTATGGGTCTATAATGCCGATGTTTGGCCATAGGCAGACGCTGGAATGTCCTATACCTGGATGCTCTCGCGTTCTGAGAAAGGCGGATTTGAAGCTTGATGCTGCACTGGCGAGGAAGGTGAAACGGTATCTGGAAAAAGCAGCAGCGGAAGAGCGAGATGAGGAGATTGATGAAATTTAGCTTAATAGCGTAATATCGATATCTCTTTATTAGAATAGACAACATATTACTTAATGTGGACAATCCTGAACTTCAAGTCACGTGGAGATTCTTGGGATGCGTATGCGTGAGCACGCGCGTAGGATCGGGACTGGGCACGCGAGATATTCTTGCGGTTCTTCAGGAGATTTGTAAAAGAAAAGATGAGAAGCAGCTCATTGCGGCTTGCAGAATTGTGTTCGGTGCTATGCAGGGGCTGTCGCGATGAGAGTTGAGTTGAGGTCGCAGGAAGCCCGGAGATGGTGGATCGTATTCGGGAAATAAGCGTTTTTGTTTGCGATCCCTTCCACCGCTCGCATCGCGGACTTTATCAGCAGGGCCCCCCATATTCCTGCCAGGACATTCAAACAATGCTGTCGCCTCCGTTTCTTGTTTCCGCCCCGGGAAAGACAATTATTTTTGGCGAGCATGCCGCGGTATATGGCAAGGTGAGCGAGCCGTCGTCGAGTAGCTAGCGATCGGTTTCTGGAGAACTAACATTCTACCACTCCGCAGCCGGCTATTGCAGCTGCCCTGTCGCTGCGCACGTATATGCTGGTATCGCAGCACCTTCCGGACAACGCTGAGACAATTACGCTCGAGTTTCCCGACGTAAATCTTCAATACTCGTGGAAAACCTCGGCGCTGCCGTGGTCCTCCGTGCCCGAGCCTGCCCCAGACGCGCCCATTCCTCCCACTGAACTGCACGAGTCCCTTGTGGAAGCTCTGGAAGGCCCGCTCACTGGAGTCTCGGGCTTTCCGCAGAAGAGTGCAGCTCTTGCATTTCTGTATCTATACATGTGTCTGCTGCAGGGCAAGCGGCTGCAAGGACTCACATTTAGTGTGCGAAGTACGCTGCCAATTGGTGCCGGTCTAGGGTCCTCTGCCTCAGTATCAGTCTGCATCGCGACTGCTCTCTGCTTATTATCCGGCGCAGTATCAGCACCATCGTCGACTTGGAAGAATGGTCCTAGTAATGGTCACTCCAACGGCAATAGTCTCAGCGCCGACCTCGCTGCTGTTGACAAAATTGACGCGTGGGCCTTTCTCGGCGAGCGTTGCATCCATGGAAACCCTTCCGGAATCGACAACGCGTGTTCAAGTCGTGGTGGCGCCGTCATGTTTCAACGTATGACGAAAGGAAATCCGAATGTGCTCAAATCTATGCGTGATTTTCCAAGTCTTCGACTGCTGCTGATTGACTCGAAGCAGCCGCGGCGGACTGCAGTTCAAGTTGCCAACGTCGCGACCCTGGTTCAAATCTATCCACTCATTACCGGCCCTATATTAGACGGCATTCACACCTTGACCGAAGAGGCTTATCGATTATTGCTATTATCTGCCGACCAATGCGATGCTTCGTGGGCCGGCAAGCTAAGAGAACTGGTAAGAATTAATCACGGTTTACTGGTTGCACTAGGAGTCAGTCACCCCAAACTCGAGCTCATTCGTGCTGCTGCTGATGAACTTGAGATTGGCGAGACAAAGCTTACTGGAGCCGGAGGCGGTGGATGCGCAATTACTCTTGTTGAAGATAAAGTCCCAGATTCTAAGATTGAGGAGCTGCGCACGAAGCTCAGCGTCCATGGTTTCGAAGTTCACGAAACTCGCCTTGGTGGGCATGGAGCTGGATGTTTCCTACCTTCGAAGGTTGAAAAAGCAGAGTGGGAGGAATGGGAAGAGAAACTGTTCTCATTACACCATATGCTAGGTCTTGAAGACCGAGAACATATCGAGCAGACTATAGGAGTTGAAGCTGTCGATGGATGGGCGTTCTGGTAGTCGCTTTTTTACTAATTTTTTAATTCGTTTCATAATTTGCCTGTATATATAGCTGTTGTTGGTTTTTCCAGAAGTTGTTGCTAAAGCAGTTTGTTGTTAGTTGGCATGGATTGCTTGCATGTATTATATACTTATACTAATAAATAATCCCGTATTAAAAGCTATTAAAAATCATTGCATAATCCCAGGAAGCGCCTGTCTCTGTCTGTAGTTCCAATAATTCGCTCGTATTGGATCATATTTCGAAGCTAATAGTTTCCATGCATATGCCGCTTTAGGTAAATCAGCTCTGGAAGAATATATTTCTGCTAGAACTTCAACGGCTCTTGCAGAAGTAATTGGTAGCTCATCTAGTTCTTCTCCCGCCGGCAATTCCTTAAACAGCGTAGGAAGGTCGGCAAGGCTAATGCAGAATTCCTCCAAATCGGAAAGCGGCTTATCAGCCTTTTTCATTATCCTATTGCAAGTTAGCGATAAGAAAGGGGGCAGTTATAAAGAGCAAGAACGCACCCTCTCAGATAATTCCAGGCACTCGGATTCTGTGGAGCTTTGAGGATCGCGAGTTTTGTGAACCTATGCCAGTTAGCATACTGTGATATGCCCAAGGGTGAAGTCAGCATACTCAATCTCGTCATTCGCAACAGCCGGTGCTATCTGTCCGTCTCGTCCAGAGATAGCAAAGAATCGATGATTCCAAGCACTATTATTCCTGATGTCCTGCTCAATCATCATTGTCGTATAAGGTACCTCGGTCATCCACATATCAAATCGCCGAATGAGCCACTGTCGGTAAGACCAGACGTGATAGTTTTTGGAGTCGAGCTTCAGCATCGTCTCGATGAATGGCAGCTCGCGGATCGGATTCCCAAGCTTGTCAACGATCACTTCGCGATGGTGCCTTGACATAACGGTTAGCAACCCGTCGCCAGAATAACAAAAAGTGAACCTCACCAAATCTGATAGTTTTTGGGAAACGTTTGACCGACGTACTCAACCCAGATTAGCTCCTGCTCGAGGTTCTTTTCCAGAGCAAAGAGGATCCTTGTCCGATATTGCCTAGAACCACAAGTCAGAACCCTGACAAGTTCCCCCCATATCAGTATCTAAACGCACCAAACAGTATAATGAGCAGCGTTCATCATAATCACGTCTTCTGTGAGCTTCAGTGTTCTTTCCGAAAACTCTTCCACACGCATCACCGCGCGCAGATACTCCATGGCGATCCTGTATTCGTCCTCATACGCAATCTGCGCGATCGGATCATCACCGCCGTCGTTCTGCGGGACCGGATTGACGTCGTCCCAGGAGAACTCTTCAAGATATGTCATTGAAAAATAAAAACAGACACAGCACAGTCAAGATATGTTCAGGAAAAGGAGAGAAGCGGACGAGCAACGGGACTTCGAGTCGTCATTGATATTGTTCGTCGTCGCAAACAATCTTTATGCGCGCGCTCAGGAGTCCCTCAGCCACGTGCGGCTTTCCTGTGGCTCACGTCCTTAATTTATGACTGAGTTCGTCGAAATTTTGACTCTGCGTCTTGATAACGCTCGGAAAGACAAAGATAGAAGTATCCGGCTTTTTCATGCTGCAGTAATATCACTTGCAATTGATAACGATATATTCAACGTGACCGTATGGCATCTGCAATTCCTGGCCCTCGAGACCTCCCAGAGTCGCGCTACGACTTATCTACATACTGGGGTCGCGTGAAACACAGTGCGGGAGTCTCTGATCCTCGGTACCTCTCCTCTTACGCTGTTTTTCATAGGCGACGTTACTAAATGATAATATAGGATGCTGCTCGTGACAAAGAAAGATCTTGAAGAGTCGAAATCCTTAGTCTTCGCATACAAAAATGGGAAAATACCCAACATGACGCCCGAATTGTGGCACGCAAAGCTGGTATTAGACTCGACAATTCATCCTGGTATGAGGCTGCAGCTTATTACTAAGATATACTCGGATTTACAACTGATAATTTATAGACACGGGTGAACCGGTGCTGTTACCATTTAGAATGTCGTCTTATGTATTGTCAAACTTGGTGGTTACTGTCGGCATGCTAACTCCCAATTTGGGGGTATGATTCTCCTCCTTTTACGTCTTTTTCTTTTTTCCATGCTTTATCAATACTAACAAGTACGGGATAGACTGGCGGAACGCTATTTTGGCAAATTGCTAACCAATCTCTAAATGTTGCAATCAACACGGCAAACAGCAACAAATCTCACCCATTAACAGGGACTCAGCTTGCGACTTCATATGCTCTTGCCGTCAGTGCTTCCTGTGGAGTGGCCCTTGGCCTTAATTCAATTGTTCCTCGCTTAAAATCCCTATCGGTCAACTCGAAACTGATTCTTGGACGGTTGGTACCATTTGCAGCAGTCGTGTCTGCGGGTATTGTCAACGTCTTCCTGATGCGGGGAGAGGAGATTCGAAAGGGAATATCAATATATGATGTCGAGACAAATGAAGACCTAGGGAACTCAAAGCGTGCAGCTGTTTATGCTGTCGGCGAAACCTCTCTTTCAAGAGTCATTAACGCAACGCCGATCATGGTCCTTCCGCCGCTGATTCTCGTCCGGATGCAGAAAAGATTCAAGATGAACAAGAAGGTTGAGACAGTCGCTAACTTGGGTCTTATTTTGGCAACTTCATTTGTTGCTTTGCCTTTTGCTTTGGGAGTGTTTCCTCAGCGTCGAGTGATGGATGTTAAAAGATTAGAGGATAAGTTTGGAGGAGTCAGAAATGCAAAGGGAGAGCCTGTTAGACAAGTTTGGTTCAATAGAGGCATGTAGACTGCGTGATAGATATTGCAATCTCAGCATGTATGATATACGTGCATGTGTCATTTGTATAGTATAGGAGCGCGTGTAGTAGAGCTCTACTTATTGAAATATTAGTGAATAATATCAATACCAACACCCAACACTTATTTATTTGATATCTCTCTGCTACATACATATATATGTATATATTAGTTTGTCACTAGCGAGTACTGCTTTAGCAAGACGATATCGAGTGCGCTGTGGGGTTGGAAAGCGGCTGGAAACGATTGACAGTCAGCTCAGATGAATCATAAAATATCGCATATATAGTCTAACTTCATAGACATATAGTAGCTGTTGATAAAGGAATACTTTTAGTTGAAAATTTCCTAATTACGAATATATAAAACCGATGTGAATCGGAATATAGCTTGCGGTTGATCCAACAGAAGCAAGCGGAATAGCCCAGTTCGCCTGCTTGGTTCCTCAGCATTCACGTTGCGTCATCATGAAGGTAATTTAAACTGATTATTCATGAAAGATATAATTAGTAAATATAGAATAGGGATTCACAGTCGGCCGGAGCTGGCGTTCGCGACTTGCTACGCGCCCGGCCGAAGGAAAGCGGTTCGGGCGAGAGCAGCGCAGATTGGCATTCTGCTGCTCAGGAATCAGACATGCGGATGACATTCAATATTTTTAAAACGAATTACGTGATATTATAGACCATCCGAGTAGAAGATACCTCTTTTCAAAATAGCAATGGTAGTTGTGATGATGTGCTGAAGTTGAGTATGCCCATAATGGTAGTTTCTGCAGGTGACGTCAATGTTCATTGCTGGAAGATTTTCAAAGGGCGCGACTTGCTCATTGGCCATGATTCTTCTGCATTTCGTCATCGAACGGCAAAGAACAGCCAGTCCAAACAGAGCAATAATAGCGGATATTACAAATAATTTGAAATGCAAGCAACGAAGGAGACCAGGCTGCTAGCCCAGGAAGGTATTGTCTCGAGGTGCCCGGACGGTTGATGAGTGATCATTAATTTAACAATGCCCGAACAAGCTTTCGGCTCAGATTAGGTTTAATAGCCAAGTTTATCCGATACCTGTCTCACTTCTGCCTCTGCGGCTCGCCATTACTCAGTCCAGCTTATGCAACCCGTCTTCGCATCCGTCTCTCTCGCGCGTGAGTCCATGCTCGAAGTTGCTCAGCGTCGTCCATGTCATATCGCCATGCGACCAACTGGGTTGACCGCTTGTTTAAAACGGAAGCCGATTCCCCCCCAACTCCATTCGCATGACTCTTCTCAGCATCTCGTCTACTCGATTACATGCAATTCAAAAGCACGATCAAACGCCTTATTCCAGGTCACAAATCAAAATTGTCAACTATGTCTTCCCCTCAGAAACTCCTTATCACTGGTGCCACTGGCTACATCGGCGGCGAAGTTCTTGACCACCTCGTCGCCTTCAACTCTCCCACGAAAAAGGTCTACATCACCGCCTTTGTCCGCAAGGATGCCGATGCGAGCAAGCTCAAGGCCTTCTATCCCGGGCAGGTTATGGTCACTGTCGGACCTGAGGGCTACAGCGATCCCGCGTTTGCTGCCGCCGTTGCCAACGCCGACGTTGTCGTTCACACCGGTGGTGCTTCGGACGACCCGGTTTCAGCTGATATCATTGCTAAGAGCATCAAGGACGGCGCTTTGTTGATCCACATCTCAGGCTCTTATGTCATTAGCGACTTCTCTAAGTTGGACACTGCTGTTCCCACCAAGTTGGACGATATCAAGGACATCAAGACTATTACTTCGTTGGATATCAGCCAACCCCATCGCGATATCGACATCAAGATCCTCGACATCTCCAAGAACAGACCCGCAGTTAAGACCATCATCCTCTGCCCTCCCTTGATCTACGGTCCTTCCAAGAGTGTTGGACACAAGGTCTCGATTCAGCTTCCTCTTCTGATCAAGATCGCGTCAATCGCAAACGCCAACAAGGTCTTTGGATCAGGAACCGCAATCTGGAGCAATGTCCACGTTTCTGATCTCGCAGACTTTTATGTCGATCTCGTTTCGATCTACATCACTCAGCCTTCCAAGTTGGCTTACAACGACGAGGGATACTACTTTGTTTCCAACGGCGAGGTCAGCTGGGGTGAGCTCATCTCCGCTCTCGATGCTCCTCTGGTCAAATACGGAGTCGTCGGCGAGAGCCAGACTTCAAGGGCCGCTGCTCCTTGGACGGCAGAGTCGTTCAACATTCTGGGCGAGAAGTCTGGCTATATCTTTGACCTGTTCCGAAGCAACTCTGTCACCGAGCCTTCGCGCGCTAAGAAGCTGGGTTGGACTCCTAAGCAGGGCGATGTTTTTTCGATCTTGGATTCGTCTGTCAAGGCTTTTTCTGAGGGCTTGGAGTAGGTCTCAATACGAGGTCGTCTACTAGCAGTATATGTTTTTCATCTGAGTTTTCATATGCTGCTCTTAATTTTAATTTTTTCTTTTCTCTTGGATACGTTCCTCGTAAGTCGTAAATTGAATATGAATTTTCATAATGCACCTGACGTACAACGACTGGGCAAGAATTATAAAGCTGGCTGCAGCAGTAGGCGCAATAGGAGGATGGCCAAGAAGCCCACCCTGACCCTATGCTCTGATATCAGCCTTAAGGGGCTCGTGTCGTCGAGACCAGTCTGGGTTCACTTCAATACTAGTCGTATCAGTCCAACTTCCATATCCATGTCAGCAGAGTAGTGGGGGCCATGACTACGACTACGACTGCGGTGGCGGAGCTGCCCAAGAGCGACGATGACCTCTACCGTCAAGGCTCGCAGTACCGGATCTGGTCTTTCAGCCGGACAGATTTGCTCGAGATTAGGCGTTCGGTCAACCAGATCGCGGCCGAGAGACTAGAGCATGAGCACCAAATCAGCAAAGCGGATGGGGGACTGAAGATTGAGTATCTCACCGAGCAAGACGAATATGACATGCTGCTACATTATTGCGTCAAAGTCCAGGACGCCGCTGCCATCTACAAACTGCCTTCTCATATAAAGGTTCATATAGCCGTCTCAGTTGCACATTATTGGGATGCAGGTGCTAATTTTGACTTGTACAGGCAACCGCTATACAGTTTTTAAAGAGGTTTTATTTGAAATACAGTTTAATGGAATTTCATCCAAGAAACATAATGTGCGATGAAATTTGTTGATTGCTTTGTTTAATATTACTAACCTTGTGAAAGGTACACGTGCCTGTTCCTCGCCACGAAATCAGAAAACCACTTTATATCAATAGACAATTTCGTTCAACCTTTACAGCGTGTCTCAAAGCAGGCGATTATTGATCTTGAATTCATCGTGGCTCAAGCACTATCCTTCACATTGCTAGTGCATCACGCGTTCAACCCAATCCACGGATATTTCCTCGATGTACAGACAGTATTTCCCGACAAGATAGATGAAATTGGATCAGCACACGATCAAGCGCGGAGATATGCAAACGATAGTTTATTCTCTGACGCTGCATTTTTATACACACCGCCACAGATTGCGCTGGCCGCGTTAATGATGGCAAACGAGAACTTAATAGAAGGCTACATGGAGGTCAAATTTGGCGAAAATATAATCCTACTACAACAATTGAAAGCTATGATTTCTAAAATGAAAGAATACATCCTGGAAGGTGCAAAGACGAAGATTTCTAAAGAAAGAGCTTTGGCGTTGGAGCGGAAACTGTTCATATGCCGAAATCCTGAAAAGGCGAAGAAACGTCTCGCTGACGAGAGTCATGACGTTCATTCAATAACTTCTAATGGTGATGAAGAGCCGGCTGCAAAGAGAATCAAATCAGTTAGTACGAATCTTGATCAAGATACTGCGATGGCCAGTATATGAAATAGCACGTATCCTTTCTACGATTTTAAATGGAGAGATTGACAGGATTTGTCAGTGTGTAATAAATATGTGTCTTGGATAATATAGTATATATAATAAGCATATGATACGCATCCTAATCCTACAACAGCTAGTCTATCACTTGTCTTTGACAGTGAATTACTCGTGAAAGCTGCCATTGCAGAACCTGACAGCACCTGAAATGAGTTAGTTAGCAATGCAATATACATTAATGTATTATCTGACCCGTCAGGCCCAACGAAAGTTCTATATCAGATTAATTCAAACAAAGAGACCCGACGCAAAGTAGATTATATGTTGATGTCATTAATTAAGATGTGTGACTTGTTCACCCAATTACGTAATTATGTGACATATTGTGATTCAATAGTTGGCAAGCCTCCTCGGGCAGCCACGCACTCCTCATTCATCGTGCATCCTTCGTTCCATCACTTCCACTTTCCGCAGAGGTTTGCGCTGACGTGCTCAATTATCAGCTATGTCGCATCTTTCTACGCCGGCCGTTGTCATGGGTGAGTTTGATTTGTCGTCTGACTTGGATTGCTAACTGTTGTCGTCACGAGTGTCTGCTGGAGACGACACCGGCTCAGCTGGGATACTCCCAAAACAACGATCTTGATTGCTAACTCGGTTTTTTCATATATAGACAAGTATGAATCTACACATTGATTGCTATAATTGCATATACTCAATTGGATGGCAATTGTATAGACGCAGTAGGTCGTCATCAGCAGCAGCTAACATCTACATAGTGGTACTGGTCTGACAAAGCTCGGTTTTGCTGGTAATGACTCGCCATCTTTCATCTTTCCAACAGCAATCGCTACTCGTACGACTGGAGGTGCTTCGGGACGTCCGGCTACGGCTGCGAAGCCCTCCTTCTTGTCAGGTCCAGGTGGAAACTCCTCATCGAGCGGTGGAAACTTAGCTTCTAAGCGAGGCACTGAGGACCTAGATTTCTTTATTGGACACGAGGCTCTCGAGGTTTCAAACACTCCAGGTGCGTTTCTCAAGGTAATTGTGATGTAAATTTTGTATGCAGATATGCTAATGCGTAAGTAGGATATGGATTGAACTATCCCATCCGTCATGGGCAGATCGAAAATTGGGATCTTATGGAACGATTCTGGGAGAACTCTATCTTCAAATACCTCCGCTGCGAGCCGGAAGATCACTACTTTCTGCTTACCGAACCTCCTCTCAATCCTCCTGAGAATCGTGAGATGACTGCCGAGATCATGTTTGAGACTTTCAACTGCGCAGGTCTGTACATTGCCGTACAGGCCGTGCTTGCGCTCGCAGCTTCTTGGACTTCAAGCAAGGTTCAAGACAGATCATTGACCGGAACTGTTATCGATAGTGGTGATGGTGTCACTCACGTTATTCCAGTCGCTGAAGGATACGTGATTGCTTCTGCTATCAAGAATATTCCTATTGCCGGCCGAGACATTACTTACTTCATCCAGAGTCTTTTGAGAGATAGAAACGAGAAGGATTCGAGCTTGAGAACCGCGGAGAAGATCAAAGAGGAATACTGCTACGTTTGCCCGGATATCGTTAAGGAATTCAACAGATTCGACCGAGAACCCGAACGTTTCCAGAAATACCTTGTCGACCAAGGTCTTGGCGGTAAAGTATCTGTTGACGTTGGTTACGAGCGCTTCCTCGCCCCCGAGATTTTCTTCAACCCTGAAATTGCCAGCTCTGATTTCTTAACGCCTCTTCCTGAGGTTGTTGACACTGTCATCCAGGCCAGTCCGATTGATGTTCGTCGTGGACTATACAAGAACATTGTTTTATCTGGTGGCTCTACCATGTTCCGCGATTTTGGACGAAGACTCCAGCGAGATATCAAGCACCTTGTCGATGCTCGTATTCACAAGAGCGAGGAACTCAGTGGTGCCAGATCTGGAGGTTTGGATGTTCAGGTTATTAGTCACAAGAAGCAGAGAAATGCAGTCTGGTTTGGTGGATCACTTCTTGCGCAGACTGTAAGTATCACCCATTGCTTAATTTGCCTGGCGCTTTTCCTAATTTATAATACGTATAGGCCGAGTTCAAGGGATACTGCCACACGAAGAAGGACTATGATGAATATGGACCCGGTATTGTGCGACAGTTCTCGCTCTTCAATGTGCCTTAGATAGTTAATTATTTGTTTGTTGGTGGTATTGCATTGTATATTCTGCGCTGCAGCAGGATGCGTTGTGCTGATTTCCTGTACGAAGGATCGCAAAAGAGAGCAGAAGAGACGCCTAGCAGTTCGAGTTTTGGCCTATGGTATGACTGTATTATTGTTTGTCTTTTAAATAGAAAGATGGGATATCTTCAGAAAGCAACCGAGAAATATGTCGTCTGCCTTGCATCGTCGATAGCGTCGAGCCAGGCACTATGAACTTGCTTTGCTTGTTTTTGACACTAAAAACCGTAGACACATAGATGCAAGCGCAAGGTTAATGTGAACCAGCAGCTCACTTTCTTACTAATACTTCCTCCTATAGGCTCATTTGGGCCCATTGTGTGCCGCTGCAGTCGCTCCGATCGCGGGAGAGCTGCGGCTCCTCCACTAAGCGTTATCTTACGTCAAAAGCTTAAATGCTCGGGAACCGAACGCGTCCCCCGCGCAACAAATGTGACGCGGTCCCCCATCGTCTTCCTCCTTCTGTCCCTCGCTAGGTGCTCCTTTGGTCCGTTCGAAATTACCCGCTTCAATCGCCGTCTTCCCAACCGGAACGCGTCTCGGCTCGAGCAAGACCGTCCGTTCGCTCCGTCCTCTTCCTGCTCCGCCGCCTGTGACAGCGTTGAGGCAGCTATGCCGCCGGCACCTATCTCGACATCTCTGCTCGGCGGCGTTGTCCGCTCCGCCCCATTCCTGACTCTTGTAGCCTCGCTACTATCAGTCATAGCCTCGTTCGCTATACCTTACTCGCGGTATCTCTTTTCAGCTTCCTTCTCGTGGGCGTCGTTCTGTCTGGCGACCTTTCTGCCGATAGATCGGTTTCTGATTCGGTCGGAGAGCCACTTGAAGTATAGGCGAATCGATGTTGTGATTTGTTCGACGTGCATGGTGCTCAGTACTGCTTGTGCAAGTTTACTGGGCGAGCGTGGAAATGGTCTTTCTTCGGTAAGTGCAGTTCGTCTCGCGTCGACTTCTTCCTTGTGCTCACCACCCGGTACTAGGTATTAATTCCATTTTTGGTGCACGTCCTCCGTTTCCAATATATGGTCCAGCCCACGACTTCTGATCATGGTCATGATTATGATTTTCCTCAACATGAAAAGAGCTTGTCGCAAATGATTAGAACTAACGTGGATATGACGACTCTAATATTCATCACGTTCACCTCTTTCCTGGCACTGGCGCCAAGCTACCCTGGTGCTTCTCAACTGGTATTTGGAATTTGTTCTAGCATATTTGCTGCTACGTATCTTTCAATCTCTGATATCAGCATCCCCCTTACTCGATCGGTCATGCGAGAGATCTCAGCGTACACATGTCTCGGCTTATTTCTGATGTCTTTGCTCCTTGATGGATGGGCAGGCTGGATTGAACTAGGATCCTCTGATGGTCTTTTTTATATGATAATTATATGGTCAATATTTTCAGCGCTGAAGAATATCATCATTATGGTTTTGATTCAGAATTTATCACCAATCAACGCGTCATTTGTCGACCTAATTGGTGACCTGAGTACTACTCTCTACTCACATGCGGTATGGAAGATCAGTGCAATGTGCATATCTTATATGGCTATCGCAAGTACCTTGCTCCCTCACCAGATTGGTGAGAAAAGAGTCAAATATTTGTCAATCAGAGTGAGTAAATTCATCACTCTTGTAATCGCTCTATTTTTAGCAGGTGTTGGTCTTTTCATGACTATCAAGCCTCGCTCGAGTGGATATTCACAGCGTATCACTGTATCTACAACTGCTGCTTCGGGAAAAGATTCATGGAACACTACTATTCATCCGGTATCATATCTTATGGAGTCTCACATGAGTCGGTTTGAGAGCCTAGTCAATCACCAAACAAACACCTATCCTGAAGCTGTTAAAGAATATAAAAGACGATATAGCATCAATCCACCGCCTAATTTCGATAAATGGTACGCCTTTGCGACTGAACGGAAAGCAGTTTTGTTCGACGAATTTGACAGTATTTCAACGAATCTAAGACCATTCTGGGGCATCGAGCCTGTAGCTATCCGCGAAAATGTCCGCGATGCATTGAGTAATCCTGAGAGTCATCTACTGGGTGTTCACATCAGAAATGGTCAGATTTCAAATATGACAGGTACAAATGGACAGTGGTTCGAAGTGGCGGTCGGTAAAATGATTGGAGAATTTGTTCAATATTTGCCGGATATGGATGTGGCATTCAACATGCTTGATTCTCCAAGAGTCATTATTCCACAGTCCGATTTGGCTGCTCTCATGGATACAGAGAAGATGCCGTTGAAGACTGGTACAAAGAATGTATTCACAAGGCCTCCTATAGGCGAAGATGATCTAGCAGAGCAGCCGTTGATTTCTACCTATCGCAGCTCATTCGATTCCTTTGCGCACCAATCTTCATGGGGTCATGCTAAGCTCTCATGTCCAGCTGATGCACCGGTAAAACTTGGCAAGGCGAGCGAGGGATTTAGTCAATACAGCCTATCAATTGGCTTCTTGAAAAATATATCTGCTGCTACGGATATATGCTTGGCTCCAGCTTATCAGCATCAACATGGTATTTTTGTCCGTCCAGAAACTTTCAACGTGATTGCCGAACCTATTCCTATTTTTTCGCAAAGCAAGCTTTCTACATTTGGAGATATTCTCTATCCATCTCCATCATACTTTGTCGAAAGAGCAATCTACGAAGAAAGCGCTGACAAATCATGGTCAGAAAAGAAAGACGTAATGTACTGGCGTGGCTCATCTACAGGCTTGCGATCTCGCGATGGTTCTTGGAGATTAGGACATCGACAACGAACTCTTGCATATTTCAACTCTGCGAATGAGAACTGTACTTTGCTCTTGGACGTAGGCGACGCTGCGAAATTGGATAAAGCTGCTCTCGATAAAGCAACTGATCCTTGGAAAAAGGACAAGAAGTCAAAGATGGCAGCTAATGTTCGCCGTTCAGCTAGAGCACAACCTAATTTAGAAAATGAAGACGAGACATATTCCGAGGGTGATGATAATAACGCTCATTGGAATGCAGCTCAAGATCTCGAGCAAGTTGAAAATGCAGTCGCAATACCGATGGAAGAAGCAGAAACCGAGGACCCACGCGAGAAAGAGAAAGAGCCTGAGACTTCAAAAAAGGAAGATGACGAAGAGAGCATGGCTGAAATCCCTCGTGATCATGCTGAAATCGAAGAAGCTGACAAGCACCACTTCTTGGAAGTTGGCAAAAAACAGGCTGAAGAACGAGAGCAACAAAAGCGCGATTCTTTGTTTGTCGAACAACCTGTTTCCAAAAGCATATTTGCTGATTACATCGAAGCTGAGTTTTCGTCATTTACGCAGTGCGATGAAGCTGATTGCAAAGAGCAAGAACAATTTTTTGGACAACCTGCCCCTTATGCTGGATTTCAAGAGACATGGCAGTATAAATATTTACTGGATATGGATGGGAACTCGTTCTCAACTCGCTTCTACGCATTTTTAAGATCACGATCAGCAGTAATCAAGCAAACACTTTTCAGAGAATGGCATGAGGATAGACTAATACCATGGGTCCACTATGTCCCACTTTCAATCGATCTCAAGGAAGGATTTGAAATCCTTCGTTTCTTACTCGAAAATGATGTCTCCGGCAAGTTTATTGCTGACCAGAGTACGCGGTGGTCCACGAAGGCGATGAGAAAAGAAGACATGCAGATTTACTTCTTTAGACTAATGCTGGAATACGGACGACTAATTGATGATAACAGAGACACGATCGGGTGTATTTAAAGGGCGTTCTTCTCATATATTTTGGTGTTAATTTTGTGTACTCTTTTTTTCTGAATTTCATGACGTTCTGAAGATGTAAAATATAGTCAATTTCCATTCGCTTTGTTTTTGTGTCCGATGTGTGAGTTTTTTTGTATGGCGATTTGCTGGCAGTAAATTTTTAATATAAGCTTGTGCCATCTCTTCTATGCAAAAATTTCTATCTTTTCTGTATCAACAAATACAAAATAATATGATCGAATTTGCTTTTTAGAATGCTTTCTTGTACCATCTTTGCATGGGTCGCGATCTGTTTCGTGGTAATCTATAGAAGTGGCGTAATCCTAATTTTCAATTAACTCTCACTCGTCATCGCCATAGCATTTCGCCCATGACTCTCTACTGGATTGATCACATTAGAACCCAAACGCTCTATTTTTTAGAACTTATTTACCGTTACTTATTGGTATATTATAGCCGTTAATTCTCTAAAAATTACAGTAGATTCAACAATAAAACTTTTGTCTTCCTTTTCCAGGGAATATCATACAAATAAAAAAAATTGAGCTTCTCATATATCTAAAGATGCAAATATCAGATCAAAGCCGACCGACTCCATAGACTGCTTTCTTAGACTGTTTTCGCAAGGCTCGCGAGTTGTTTAGCAGTAATAGAAGTGAGTGGTCTAATCCTAATCCTCAATTTACTCTCATCCTCGCCAGCATTTCGTCCACTACTTTGCTGGATCACATTGTACACTAAAAATGGAGGCATCTCAGTAACACCGGCCATCTCGCCCGCTGAAAGTAAAAGCGAGCTAGGATGGATATAAACAGGTCGTTCAGGCTCACGAATGCATGACTTGTCGACTCCACCTCGACCACTGAGAAAAGTTGAGTCCTTGATAAACGTATACTGATTAAGACGGACATATGGAATATCAGAAATTTTAACTCGCTTGCGGTTTCCCATAATAGCTTTGCTGCTGCTCATTGAAAGATCATATCCAGCTACCAGATCCTCACGAACTACAACTTGATCGATAAAACCAGCAGTCACCATCTGTTTCAAAGCTTTAATCTGAATAGCTGACGGCGCTCCAAGCTTAGCATCAAACTTCAGATTTGCGAATTTTGCAGTATTATTGACAACAATATGAGCTAACTGTTGTCGCAACTTGTGAATCTCCTCCATTGATTTTTGCCGCAGAAAGTTCTTGAAACAGAATTCGGCTTTGTCGTCCACAAATTCATAAGCACAAATTACGCTCAGTATCTTAAGAACATCTGATGTGCCATCTAATCCAGCAAATTTGCGTTGAGCGGTGTAAAATTCCTTTCGGCGGCGTCGATTCTCTTCAATATCACCTTGATTCATATGAGCAAGAATTTCGCCATCATCGTCATCCTCGCTCTCATTGCGATCTGCAAATTCATTCTCAATACCCAGTTCATGTTCAGAGAGAAATGGATCCCCAACAGTTAATCCAGCCACAATTGCAATGATATATTGCAGACAATCAAACTGTTGACCGATAACCACCATCTTAGCAAATCGTGGAGCGAGGGGAAATACGCTCATTGTGCGTCCTAAATCTGTCAACCCGCCATTAGTATTGACAGCTCCGAGATAGTGTAACAATCGCTCAGCGGTGACAAGACCATTGCGGTCGGGAGATGTCGGAAATGGGAAATTAGCAATAGTGTCAATTCCCATACTCTTCATTTGTAGCACTACACCCTCAATGGGCATCCTCAAAATTTCAGCCTTTGTAAACTGAGGAAATTCACTCTCAAATACAGCAGATGAATATAATCGATAGGTATGGCCGGGACCCGTACGTCCTGCACGACCGGATCGCTGATCAGCACTAGCTTTACTGATCCAACTGACGTCAAATCTCTGGACTCCAGTACGCTCGTCGTAATGCCGCTCTTTAACTCGACCACAGTCAACGACATATCGAATACCAGGAATAGTCAAACTAGTTTCAGCGATATTAGTGGCAACGACACAAAGCCTGGCATCATCCGGTGGGGCGTCAAAAATCTTCATCTGTTGCGCGGTTGGGAGAAGCGAGTATAGAGGTAAAACATGAAGAGGGCTAGTGTTAATTTCATCAGTTTGCTCCTCAAAACCTTCTTCGATCTCTGCGCCACCGTCTTCATCAGAAAGATCGTCAATATCGAACGCATCCTGAATAATGTCATCTCCCAGATCGACATCCTCCACTTCGACCTCGGCTATAAATATAACATTAGCATCACTTCGCGAGACTAAATCTTGGGAGAGAACTAACCTTCATTGAAGGACAGCTTTAATGAAACATCAACATCTTCATTATTCATCCTACTGCTCATTCCTTTTTTGGGAAAAGCTGCTCGTAATCGCCGACACAAATGCGTAATCTCATTCTGACCAGTCATAAACACTAGAAGACCTCCCGGGGGCAGACGTTGATGAATCTTGGATATTTTCTTAAACGACTCGTCCAGATAATTGATTGGCGTTCGCCGATTGAAATGTTTGGAAACCTGATTTAAGAATGAATTAGCCAGTGCAGATTTTAAAATTGAGATAGAGCAAAACATACAGGATACTGTCGAGCATCGACATTCAGGACGGGCGGTGGAGTATTAAACAAAGTTGAATTCATTGAAAAGTCAGTCACTCGAAGAGTCGCAGACATAATGATCAACTTTAGCGGTTTAATCTTTGAATCTCCCTCTCGGCTCATTTCATATCGCAGCTTCAACACGCGACTTAACACGCCGACCAAGACATCAGTATTGACATTTCGCTCATGAGCTTCGTCGATTATGATTGCCGAATATCGACTCAAAGTAAAATCAGTTGACAACTCTCGCAACAAGACACCATCGGTCATAAACTTCATAGCAGTTCCCGGTTTTGCGTTTTGCTCGAACCGAATTTGATAAGCAACTTTATCCTTGTGCAGTTTTCCAATTTCTTCACCAACACGTTGCGCCATGCTAACGGCAGCAACACGACGAGGTTGAGTAATGCCTATTATACCTGGATTATCACTATTCGGATCGCCGTAGCCAGCTTCAAAGAGAAATTGAGGTACTTGAGTGGTTTTACCACTACCGGTCTCACCGCAAATAATCACGCATAAATTATTATGAATTGCTTCCATGATCCGTTGTTCATCCTGTACAACCGGGAGCTGAAGACGAGCGGCTTGAATATCAGCGTTCCGCTTGACTTGAACGAAATATGATTTTCGCTTGTCTGCGTCGTCGATGGTGACGATGTCTGGAGGCGGAGTTGCCCGATCTTCAGGTCGATCGACAGGTTCGAAATGAACGTCCACTCTAGGCAATGTATTGATGTTAGATAGAGCTTCTGACGTGCCTCCCCTTAAGTGATCTTCTGTCCATTGTTTGAAACTAGCACCGCGAGACACTCTTGGAGTATCGTCATCGTCGTCATCGTAGTCATCATCTTCGCTCCCATCATCGCCCTCATTGTCGTCATTGTCGTCATTGTCTTCGCTCTCATCATCATCATCATCATCATCATCATCATCGCTGTCGTCAGTGTCTTCGTTCTCATTAATTTCATCTTCATGTTCGCTATTATCCTGTACTATATCCTTAGTCTTCGAATCGAGATCATCAGTCGAAGTACTATCTCCGAATCCGCTCCATTCTTCTGCTTCCTCATCATCTTCGGGCTCGCTATCATGAGAATTCACATCGTCATGGGAGTTGCTCTCGCTATCATCTTCCCCACTGCTAGTAAAATCGCTTTCGTCAGCGTCTCGTATTTTTGATTTTCTCAGTTTCTCTTGTTCAAGTCGAGCGCGCCAAGTATAAGGGACCTTTGTTTGACTTCTCCTTAATGGCTGAATTTCAATTTTTGGCTTCTTTTGAAGATTTCCAAACCCAAATCCCGCACCTCCAAAACCAAATGATGAAAATGTAGTAGTGATATTGCTAGTAGATGGTGCTGAAGATCGAGAACCAAGTTCTGGTAGTTCCTCATCGCTGCCGTCAACGTTGTCAGGGAGAGCACGTTTCAAACTTGATTGAGTCTCTGACTTCTTTTCAGGTGTAGTGATATTCCTCGCAGCTATAGGTTCATATAAAATCGACGGCTCAGGAGCTGGTGCATCCTCAGCATTGATCTTTCGCTCTTCGTAGAGCAATTTCTTCTGTCTCTCATCGAGTACACCCAAATGCTCATTTAAGAGTGCATCTCTCAACTGCTCTTTCCGAGTATCGTTATTCGTACCAAGCTTCTTCAGACTATGCAGCAGAGAGGTATCAAATTTGGAGTTGGCAAGTTTCTCCATGAGGATCTTACGATCCTCGCGCTTCAATTGACGCTCGATGTACTTATCAAGCCGTTTCTTCTTTTGTCGCGACATCTTTGATTCAGGAGGTTTGAAAAGTTCTTCCAACCGCACTTTTCTTTCTGCTCGTTCCGCATCTGATACTGGAGCGAGTATAGTAGAATTTGAGTCTGGTCCATCGTTCAGGTCATTGGAAATAACGGGTAAGACATTCCCTTGCTGCTCGTCTTGTTCTTCATCAGTTATGTCCTCCGGTCTTCGCACGGATCTAGGCTGCCGAAGAGCTTTTAACTTCTTCTGCTTAGAGACAGTTCCAGCACGAGCGCGCTCGTTAAATCTAGGTCGGTATTTTCCCATTCTCGACTTTCCTGGAATCACAGTCGGGATATGTCTGTTGCCGCGATTTATTGCTGTTCTACAATTTTTTTGAAATTAGGTTTTTTCAGGAGGCGCATTACCCGGAATTGGGAGATTGTAACCCTTTCCCGCATCATGATTACATAATATATGAAGAAATTTTTGGCTTACATTTTTCAACATATTGAAGAAAGGTCTATATTTTGCACAGGTAAAGAGCTATTGAATTCTTAGACATCGCTGTATTTATTGTCTCTGAGAAAAATTTAAAACTATTGTCAACCATACACCAAAAACAAACTGAAGCAGTACTAACTATACTATACATGTAGTTCGCGATTGATCCAAAATTATAGCCAAAATATTAGCAAAATACAAAAAAACCCAAACTCCGAGAATAAAAAGAAAAACCTTAAGACTCAAAATATCACTACATCATATACTAAGTCAATATCTATGAACACGAGAACTTTTCGAGAATGCAGGGCAATGTGCAAGCAAAAAATGCGAGAGAAGGCAGGAGGCAAACAAAGCACCTAGAAGAGTCACTAGCACACTACTTTGAGCCAGTCTTGACCGGCTTCTTCTTATTTTTTGCATTAAAAACAAGAGATTTAGACCCTTGCTTCTTCTTGGACTGGACCTTGCTCGCCTTCTTTTGCTTCCATTGTTCGTTTCTCGATCCCTTCCATCCGCTGGTGCTGATCTTAGCAGGCTCAGTGGTAGCTGTCGCAGCCGACGAATCGTCGACATCCATAGATACTGCTTCTGAAGAAGATGAATAAAAAATTAGCACACCAGTTCAAATCATTCGTAGGAATCAACGAACGTGATATTCTCGTGGTCGATCAAGCCAAGCAAGGCGTAAAGATCGTCTAACAGCTCTGTGTCCCCTCTTTCGTCATGCAGCAGCGTGGAAAAAGAAGAAAAAGATGAGCACCAACCTTCGGCAATTTCCGAATCCTTCGCAGAGTCGCTGGTCGAGTCGGAGAGCTTCTTGGAGAGCCGGATGGTGCGCGCGAGGGCGACGGGCTCGAAGAGGGTAGCGCGGCGGACCCCTCTGGCGCGGACCCTTGTTTTGGCACGTAGAGACTTTGCCATTGTAATTTAGGAGGATGATGATGAGAGAACCAGAAAGGAGTGAGGAGGAAGAAAGGAGGTGAGGAAGGGAGAGGAAGGAGGGGAGGAAGGGAGTGAAAGAGAGAAAAAGAGGAAGAGAGAAGAGAGAAGACAGGAAGAGACGAAGAGAGGAATAGCGGTGGCGGAACAAAATGCGGTTGGGAGAAACAAAAATTTTGATGGAGCTGTGAGCCCAACCGAGCTCGACGCGGCCGCATGCCTTCCTCGTCAACAGCGCGCACAAGACAATGGCTTCGCCGCCGGACGAGCTGTTCTCGCGGTTCAATGTACGTATTCTCGCCTTGTTGTTGCTCTGCTTTTTTTCTCGCGTAGTGCGCTGACTGTTGTCTAGGAGCTCGTCGTGTACATCAACAGCCATTTCACTGTGCCGCCGCTCAAGGCCATCCTCCGCGCCGTGGGCCTGCCACACACAGGTCGCAAAAACCATCTGCAGGACACTCTCATTGGATATCTCCGCGATCTGCGGACGCGCAACGATACGGCGGCATACGCACACGTCAAACACATTATTCTGCATCAGTACTCCGTCTTCATGGGCGTGCGTCCTGGGTACGTTAGCGCCTTCAGCTTTGCGATAGCTTGCACATTCTAATTCGTTTTGTTAACATCATAGATGGCTTGCTAGCAATGCTCCTCCATCTAATACGGCAGCTACAGCATCTGCTGCCTCTGCTTATGCTGCAACAAATCGATACTTAGGTCCCTCCGTCCAATCCCCACCTACGCCCGTAGCATTTTCAGGCATGCGCGCCTTTCTTCACTAGTCCATTGCTGCAGTATTCTAATAAACGTTATAGGTTCGATCACATTCAGACCCAGTCCCTTCTTTGAACTGCAACAGCAACTCACTCAGCCATGTTATCTAAATGCGATGCCAGAGAACCGGAGCACTGTACGAATGGTTTTACGACTGACCGAACCTCAGGTTCTGCGACTTAAGTCAGATCCTGCCAATCGAATATATTTACTATCGGCACTAGCCGACGAGGCTTATCGGCAGGCTGTAATTCAATTTCCTCAAAGTGTCGAAATTCGAGTAAACAGCAAGCTCTTGCAAGTGAATCTGCGCGGTCTTAAGAATAAGCCTGGAACAGCAAAACCGGCCGATATAACAGACTATATCAACAAGAGCCTAACGGCAAGTATGGTCGATATTGTTTATGCATTCACCAGAACGCGATACTCAGTATCACTGTTTTTTGCGAGAAAAAAGACCGTACCCGAAATAGTCACTCGAATTACAGCCGGAAAGCACATCCCTAAAGAGGCAGTTACAGCTGAGAGTGAGTCATAGATTCTACATATATGGTGTACTATCTGCTGATATTCTATCCTATAGTTATTAAAAAGAACTCTGATGATGACGACATCATTATGGGCTCCACTATCCTCTCTCTAAAATGCCCAATATCGTACGGTCGTATTCAAGTTCCAATAAGATCTCAAAAGTGTACTCATATACAGTGCTTCGACGCGACATCGTATATTCAACTTCAAGAACAAGCACCAACTTGGATTTGCCCAGTATGTAGCATATACGCACCCATGGATGATATTGTGGTCGACAGGTATGATATTTGCTAGTTCAACTCAGAGGATTAAGTCTAATATGGGTATAGCTATTTTGATAATATTTTAAAGAATACGACAAATTCAATAGAGTCCATCGAGATTGAGACGAATGGTGTTTGGCGGATACCGGAACAAACCGCGGATGATCTCTCTGGCTCAGACGGTGACGAAAATCATTCTCATCAAAGGACGAGCGTCTCCGGAAAACCTACAGAATTTATGGAGGTTAACGATATTACTCCGATGCGACAAGTTAATCAGGGGCAGGCTGTTGTTATCGATCTCAGCGATAGTGAAGATGAGCGGCCGGCTCAAGAGTCTCACGTTTCTACTCCCGAACAGCCTCTGTTTGAGTTTCCAGATTTACCACTCGCGCAGAACGCGGAGTCCGAAGCCTCAGAAGACGATAACTGTTTCCGTGATCTGCTTTCTGGTACGAATAGTCATAACTCTCACTATGGAAGCCCGTCTGCTGCTATTTCAACACTCAATGAGAGGACACAGGCCAGTCCCACTTCTGATATGACCGTTAATACTATGACGTCGCACTCAGCCAGTGGTACTCCGGCCGCTTCGTTCTCTCCGGCTCAAAACCTAGCTCCATCCAACATACCTGAATTACGAAGCCAGGAGAATAATCAAATTCAAGGCATAAGAAACTCTTTGGCAGATCTTACTCAGAAATTGAATGAAGAAGCCGCTCGCATGGGCTCAACGATACCAACCTCTCGACCCCTTAACAACGAGTCGCCTGATCCAATGGCGCAATCTCTATCGCCATGGCATTCCTCCCCACCTGCTAGAGGATACTTCAATGAACCTCCTGTTGAAGGTCTGCCAAGTGTGTCTCAACCTCCACACTCACAATCTGTTTCATCAGTTTCTCCGTCACCATCGAGAATAATATCTACTTCAAACATTCCGAGGGCAAGCCATATCAGCGATGCTTCTTATAAGCAGCTCTCTCCTCGGGAAACTGAGAATTCGCCTCACTTGTATGCAGTTTGCAATGCAAGCAATCATACACCGGATTTCAATGCCGGCGCCTCAAATGGTTACTACTCTCCCGTGGGAACTTCTACTACTTTGCCGCCCTTTGAATCGATATCCGTTACCAATACACCAACAGCAGGTGCCGTTGCTACTGCCACCTACCAAAGACCTTCCTCAAACGAGCCTCCGCTCAATTTTAACGACGCCACTCCAGCGCCGCGTACACAGTCACCATCAGTTGCCGCTTCGATTTCGCCGTATTCTCAAATTCTTCCACTACCCATACTATCCCCGGCTCCTGTATCTGCACCATCTACCGTGGGATCAGATCCACCGCTCTCTGTCACATTGCCGCCTCTATCAACTCTCGAAGCTACAGCACAGACCCCGGATACTTCATTATCTCCTGCTGCGATCGTTGGGACAGTACACGCTCGTGACGATTCAAGCGATGGCTTTCAGTCTCCGCCCTCTAAGCGCCAAAATATTGAAGAGAGCGCGAATACATCCAACTATGATGACGCAGACGCTCAGTACGCTGACGCACTAAGCAACCCCGAGAATATTCTCGAGCTAGCATAATGGTGGATTACGCTTGAATTCTGGAATAATGTCAAATGATATTAGTCGCAGGCGAAAGATGACCGATGATTACCTGTAATCACATTTTTTATGGATTTTGTATCTTTTTTGCTATGCACGGCGTTAATGGAATTTAGTCAATTTTAGCCTGTATGATATTGCATTTTACTTTTATGTCTGCGATTCTTTCAGATTCGACAAAAGTCAATTATGGTACAATAGGGTTTTTATCAATTATAGTGGTTCTACAGACAAATACAGACTATATCTTGCTATAGTTTTACATTACGCGGTATCAAAATGCTTCTTTGAGAATATCAGTAGTAGTTTTTTTTATCTTGCATTAAAGGCATCTAGCTCCTACTTCAACTCCTTCCAATGCAAAGTTTGCGTAATATATACACTAATAATATAAGTTAGCTAACGACAACTTCAAAAACTCTTTTCAATAGGTGTAATAATCTTTGCCGATTCCAGGAGATAGTTCACTCCTCTTAAAATATAAGATTAGCAATTGCATGTCGTAATGATACTAGTATTTGCTATGATCCTCAATATCCCATGAGATACAAATCTCCAGTGCGATACCTCCATCCCTAAGACAAATTCTTGTACAAATAACTGCATTTACGTATAGATATATCTTAATACAAATAGCCTTATATCATTTTTCAGACATACTAATACAATTAACCTCATATCATCTCAAGACATATCTTGATACAAACAGCCTGATATCATCTTAAGACATATCCTGATACCAATAGCCTGATTTCATCGAATGGATACTGCTTGCATCCACTACAAACGGTGCAGCACCCACCTAATCAGACTTGACAGTAATGCTAAACTTCTCCTTTTCAGCACTCAAATCCTCGGCATACTGCGGCGGCGCATTGCCGCTAGAGATACTGACTGCATCCACAGCGATTCGTTGGTTCTTGTCTGCGTCGACAATGGCGTCACCCTTCTCCTCTTCAGCGCTACCAGTGTCTTCGATATCCACCTCGGCATCTGCCCAGGATTTCTTGCGATAGTCAATACCCATCTTAATCTCTCTGCGAAGAAGGTAGATTGGTACAGGGAGCAAAGCCAGCTGAATCACTGACATGATTACACTCCAGATATAACCACCCTTGAACTCAGGCGCAGCGCTAGTAGGCCAAGCAACTAAAGGTACCACAAGATTGATTACAACCCATCCGACGTTGAGAATGGCAATTGCAGCGGATCTAGCCTCCAAATCGTGGGAGAAGGCTTCGGCAAGCCATGGGACAATGAGATTCGTAGGACCATTAGCAATACCAAGACCAATGAAGGCAAAGAACTTCGCACCATCAGATACCTTCCATACCAAGAGAATAACGTTGCAAATAATAATGAGAATACCACCATATGCCATTGTCTCCCATCTATTGTGTCGATAATCTGAATACCATCCTGACGCCATATTCGAAACAATCTGAGCTGCGTATGTAATAGTGGAGAGATTGTTGACCATCGAAACGCTATACTCTGGATTTGCGTCGAGCCAGAGCGTGTAAGGAATGCCCGAGGGATATGGGGTCATCCAGAAGAGATTTCCGACAACAAAGAAAACATAAATACGCCAGTTTCCAAAAATTCGCTTGACAAGAGTTCTGTCCACGCCTCTAGTCTTTGCAAAACCGTCCTTGAGCAGACGCGATACGGCAAGCTCCCGCTCCCGCTCATTCAGAAATCGCGAATTAGTACGATCAGGCACATTCGGACAGAAAAACACACCAATAATTGCGCAGGGAATGGTAATGATCGCACAGATAATAAACAGCCACCGCCATCCCTCTAATCCACCATTGCCATTAAGGTTATTATAAGCTGCTGATTGGAGGTAACCGGCAAACATAGATCCAAGAGGCCAAACGCAAGAGTAAATCGCATTACGCTTTCCGAGCTCCTGATGGGTGTACCATGAGTTGACAATATGCGCATTACCAACCCAACAAGCGGTGGCAGTAAGACCGACAAAGAAACGCATGACCATGAGCTGCTTATAGTTCTTGACGAAAGCAGTTCCAAGAGTAAAGAGACCCCAGGCAACCTCCGCAGCAGGAAGATAATACTCAGCCGGAAGTCTGGTCAATACAATATTCGAAGGAATCTGAAACAAGCAGTATCCGACATAGTCTTCACAAACATTTTAGCAAGCCAGCTTGGATAAATGTAGATACTATCACTTACACATAGAATTGGCATAACTAAGCCGATTGCCATAGAGGTCCAAATCTGTCTTCATACCTACATTTAAATAATTAGCCATGTTTTATAAATAAGTCTACTTTTGATCAAAATGGAGTCCTTACCAGCAACATAGGCGTTTGTGAGAGCGGAAACATCTATGAAACATCATTAACAAAAGCGATTAATTATTAGTAACGAAGGCGAACACAAAATATAACTTACCGAGATTTTTCGTGAAGTAGGCGAGGCATGAGAAGGTAAGAACCAGCCAATCAATCTTATTAACCAACCTACGCTCCTCTTTGGGCATATCCTTCGGATACCAGTCGATAATTTCGACGATTCTTGCACCGAAACCCATATTGTCTGATAGTAGTGCAATGAACGAGAAAAGAAAGAAAGACCAAGATTACCAAGACTACCAAGAAATCCAGATATACCAAGAAACAGGAGAGTCCGGCCTCCTCTTTATACTGATTGGCAATTCCTCGCTCGAAGCCCTGCAAGCTCTTATCAACTGAGTACTGCCAAGCCCTGATAGTACCTGACATGACTTAGCGCTTAAATTAACGGTACCGCATTACAAGTCTTCGCCGGCAGTACCGAGGAGGCTTATCTGAGGACCATACAATGAAACGTTACCTGCGCGCAACGTCAATATAGCGAGTTGGTTATCTTGTAGATACTTAGCTGATTATCATATCAAGTCATGATTAGATGTCTCAGTTCTATTGTATCGGGCGGACGCAGAGTCGGCGGACGCGAGGTACCGCACCGCCCTTAGATACGCCGTCTAACAACGCCCCTTGCAGTTAATGCTACTTGCTTAAATAAAAATTGCTATGATTTATCAAACTACATCCGAGATTGCTATTATTGTTTCTAAATATTCATTAGAAGTCAACAAGAATAGCGCAGGAGGATTATTGACTACTGACGAGTCGCTTTGACTCAATGTGACGGACGCACTCGCCCCGCCGCGACTCCGATTCTTTTTGAACTCTATGTGCAACGCCGCCTATCAGACTTTCAAGTGTCGGAATCTAAACTCCGGCAGATGGATTATCAAACTGAGCCAAGAAGACCGACGGACGCCGTCTGCCGGGACTTGGACGCACAATCAACAAGCTTCTCAAGGTCTTGCCGCTTGCTTGAGCCTTCAGCGCTTTTTTAGTTTACAGATTCAAAACCAGACCTGTGCGTAAGAGTGTAAGGGAGTAAGATCGTACAATGAGAAGCCAGTGCGTTCCACATTGACCATCGGAAAAGGCCAACGCCTAGGTCCTATCGCGTCTCAAGTAACGCTTGGCAGCCATATCGGATAAGCGCAATAATTCTCATGATCTCTGCTTATCTGTCGTGCTTCGGGCTCATTGGCCACTTGGTTCGTGCTTATCAGCACTACCTGCACTTTACTTAGCTCTGTCTTTATAGGCGACTTGCAATACTTGCATTCCACTAGATTAGCATAATCAGGATCTGTGGATCATGAAGAAGTTACCTAATAGAGACTGGAAGCGCCTGTAGTCTTTGATGATTCCAATGACTCCTGCCAGTAACGATATACAAGTTGCAGAAAATGACTACCAACTGTTGAGTACTGCCTGACTACTATTCACCACTACAAAAGCCAATAGAGCCATGACCTTATCAAAGCTTGTGGTCCGGCCACGCAATGACCTATAAGGCATTGTTCGGAATTAGGCGGATGCGGCTGGCTAGGTTAGGGGAGCGGAAAACAGAGCCGCTCCTCATGCAACAGAGCCGGTATCTACCCACCATTTGCATTTTTCATAATTGCTTTTAACCCTCTATCAACGCGCCCTGCACGGTCCGGCCACTTTACACCAGCGAAGTATCCATAGAGTCTCCTGGCTCTTGCGCGCGCTCTAGTGAGATACTAATGACGTGCTTTGGCTAGTGCGCTCAGATAGCTTGATAGATAAGCATGGACTAGACGCAAAGACCTCGAACGCTAGCTTGGGCCACTTCGTTACATTTCGCACTCGCCGTTCTCTCTGGCTTATCAGCGCAGTTATGATTGCCATATTGAGCAGCATCTCGTGCCCATTCCGACTCCATGCGCTGATGCTGCACTCGAAAGGGCGACCGAGCCATAAACCATATTGGTGGCGTAGAAGTGTCTAATCGGAGACTTGTTACTGCGAACATAGGATTGACTCTTTGTTATCGGCGGGCATTAAGTGCTGTAGAATATAGAATATAGATAGGGGCTACCGTTTTTGTCTCAAACTCGTACACATACAGGCAAATCTATGGCGGAAGTGTGGCAGCAAGTTAGCGACCTGGTTTCCTTGATAAGCTGATTCAGTTTCATGCTCAAGTAGACTGTCAGGAACACTTTTACTCATGAAAGAAATATTGGCACTATTTTGAACACTGATAAGATGGTATCTAAGGAGGAGTCGTCGTAGGCTCACCTATTCGGTAACTTAAGCTAAGTTTGATGCAGGTGGGCCACTCTCCAAAATTAATCGATATCGAACGGTTATCGGCGCACTGAATACGAATTCTAAATACGATCGACAGTGCTAGGCCCATTTTAGCTTGCGTCACCCGGTCGAGCAGCACGTGCCATAATAATGAGCAAGGCACAGATTGAAGTAGTCTGTATTTTTGAGCTCTAGCCGACCTTCATGATTAAATGAAGCAAAGGCTCAATTAGGTTATTTGGCTTCTCGGATGTATTATATTTCTTCTCTATTTTCAGCCGATAATGTCATTCTGCGATGGCATCCACTCCCCGCAACCCTCTTGATCGCTAAAAGTCATTACTAATCTTAAAAGGAATATTAGTCAAGCTTTTTTGCAGGGCTAATTTTCGCTCGCAGAATTGCGAAAATGAAGCCAAAGTGAATTAATTAGCAACCCTGGTGCATGCATCGGCGAGACCACAACAGGACTCTGCAGCTCGATATTGCTTAATATTGTAGCTTAGCTGTGCTCATCTGTGCCCTTATTGAAATTCACTACCCTTCATTCCAAAGTTAGAATCAATCAGTCAAGGTCACGAACACAAATGTCGTCAACTTCGGCATCGAAGGAGAGAACTGCAGCCGTTAAGGCAAGCAAGAAGGCAGCCCGGAAGGTTATTACTGATCGTCTGAGGTTAATAGAGTGTGAGAGTATAGTGCAACAATGTATGTTTTGATTAAAGATCAGCTTCCTAATTGCATTGATTTTTCTAATCTCGGCTCGGCCATTGTGTAGCAAATATTGTAGCAGATACAATTCGATCTCTTCCCGAATATAAACAATCTAAAAATATTGGACTTTATATGCACATGGAAGTTTCTAATACGATTCCGCGAAAGAATGGGCGAAATGTTGAAGTACAGACGGACGCCCTGATCAAGAACGCATTTGAAGATGGTATGCTTTAGAAATTGAGTATCTTTGGTGCAGCCTGATTGTGTCAATAATTGCATATTGCTTATAACTCTTTAGGGAAAAATGTATATTTGCCTAGAATTATTCCAATGGCTGAGCTCTCTCAGCCTTTGCAGTCACTATTTCGCGATGCACAATCTCAGTTACAGAACAATGATGAAGCTACCTTCTTACCAGCCTCTTTCTTGAAAATGCTAAAAATCGTGGATTATCAGAGTGCTCTTAATCTGAAGGTCGCGAACGATAAACGCAGCTTTACAATCCGAGAGCCTCCAACTGATGGTGAAGACGGTATGTATCACCATTCTATTTTGAGCCAATGGAATACTGATAAATTTTTAGCATTTAATGGACCTGGTCTGGACATGATCATTGTTCCTGGACTTGTATTCAATAAGTACTGCGATCGAGTCGGACGAGGAAAGGGATTCTACGATAGCTACATAGAGCTACACAAAGCTTGGTCCTTGGACCAGAATTCGAGTCAGCCAAAATTAAGTATGATTTTTTTGTTTGATTCGAATGCTTCAATTAGTTGGCTTACTAAATTATCCAGTTGGCGTGGCACTTCGAGAGCAGATGTACAATCAGACAGATAACGAGCATCTACCTCGAGAGGAACATGACCAAGTTCTAGATGCGCTAGTGACCGAAGACGACGTTTACCGTCCGACCTGAGGGGCGCTAGCCTCTCTATGATTATGATAGCTGCATTCTTAAAATAAAAATCCATTCATTATTTACAATAAAATTATATCATTTCCCAAAAATACTCTCCATTGCGTGCGCAAATAACAACGACGTTTCCGAGTCTTTCTGAATATTTAACATCCTATAAGAGTAGCCTTCCTCTTCAACCTGATATCGCTCAATAATCTGGTCACCTATTGGCAAGGGCACACCTTCAAGTAGTGGTTCGTTTAGTTTGAAGTCAATAAATTCAGACCGTTCCGCTATTTGACAAGAAATCATAACTGGATAGCATGACTGACAAGCGAGAAGGCAAAAATATTTGATGCGCGTGCGCGGCAATATCATTTTGTGCAATGTGGAGAGGTATCTGACTATATGAGGATCAGTAGTTCGCGCTTCATCAAGAATGCTTTGCTCACTGGTGTAACGGCACAGAGTGAGACCCACGAGTACTATCGTTTCCAATTTAGGCATCCACGATATTAATAGTCCAAGAAAGTCATACGATATCCACGGATACACTAAATGCTTTCGCTGCTGCGGCGGTATTGACGAAATGTTATCTGAGTATCCGATAAAAATTTCAGTGAGGGCAGGGAAATATAAATCTGTTAATTGAAGGTTGCTTATTGAGGTAAGGTCAACGTGAGAGGACGATCGACGAAATAAATCCCTCTGAATTACATCTTTCACCTGGCAGGTACACATCAGCCTTTCAAGGTGTGGAAATGTAGTAATCCCGGCTCTATATGAGTCTCGTCGCTCCAATTTATCCTTTTCCGCTAGATCTCGCATCAGCTTGTCAAAATCCAATAAATGAAGATGCATGTTTGTGATGTGATCAAACGCTCCCGTAGATTTCGGAATCTGCGACAGGTGCTCCTTCATTCTCTCGAGTTTTGTGGATAAATCTGCGGTTCCAGCTACCCATTCTCGTTTTCTTAAATATTCAAGTCTTTGTGTAGCAACAATCAGAGTATTCTTGGTGACCGATCGTTCCGGGAAGTACGAGAAATTGAAGTCTGAATTGAGATTCGGTTCAAGAAAGAGATATTCGAGTATGAGATGATTCCATTGCTTTGAGAGCTCGCATAGATTTAGGACGTAAGGATAAGAAATTTCTCGAAAAATTGCAAAAATAATTTCCATTGGTAAAGACATGATAATGTCTCTGTGTGTCATCATTCTCTTTGACTTAGCCATTCGAGAGGAGTCGCCATGGCCTATTTCCATGACGAATTATACATCCAGCAGAATCTTGCACTTCAATACATGCAAAGCAGCTTTATAACTATCAGATATATTGTCCATTAGCTCGGACCCTTTTTCGAGTTTAGAGATCTATCTGTCGGGGTGATAACATAGTATGACATTCATGCACTCTCCAATCCGGTAATATCCTCTTTTCTTGGAACCCTTACTACAATCTATGCATAATGCACTTGTAACTAGAAGGATAATGCTAATTCATTATAGAATGAGCACTTGTAGCCATATAACTTCAATGTGGTGTGCAAGCTTGAGTGTGACGTAACTGTGCAGATTAACGACTGTATGACATCACAGCTGAGCGCCGCACACCTGACGGAATATCGCACAGTAAGACGACGAGTCAAAATCAACCTACAAGTTACAACCAAATTTAAAAGGGATCCATACTCTATTCTATAGCATAACTGATAAACATTCCTGTCTTGTACCGACCACGACATATCGCACAGTAATATAAAGACCCACCGGCGGTCAAATCCTAGACAATCACATATCTAAATTCGCAACCTTCCAATTCCTCAAGTGTTCCCACTCAGGATAGTCATCCAATTTAATTCCTGTGGTGATCGTATTTTCTAACCATAGCAGCACTTGTTCAGAAAATTCAGGGCATTTTTTGAGGATTATAGCATTCACTTTGCAATGACCCGAAGGTTTCCAAGTTTGAGGGTTGGCGCGCCAGACCGTCGCATTTTCAAATTTTGAACTGTCGGACTTAGGCTCTAGCAAGTTAAATATCCCTCGAAGCGAAATTTTCGTTCCAGATATATCCAAGTACTCAAGATTCTTAAAATTCCTGAATTTTTTCAAAGTCTTATCTGATACTTTCGTACAGCTCGCGTTCAACCTCTTCAGATTTGGCATGTATTGTAACATATAGTCGGCAAGCGTCAACCTCGGATCCTGCAATTTCCAGGGGGAAGGAGTATGTTGCAAGTAATAGTCATCTTCATTATCGAAATCTAAATTTTTCCACATAACTTTGATGCACACATCCGTGAGTACTTCAGGATTAAAGCAGCTAAAAAGAAGCACAAAGTCCGCACTTGCTAATCTCTCGTGACCACTGAAATCTACCCTTTCAATTGACTTGTATTCATATTGATCAATATCATATGGATCCTCATTTGGTATAGAGTACGAATATTTCATCATCTGAGTCTCCTCATCTAACAGTACAGGCCGGGTAGAAATATCAGTAGAGTCCAAAATTAGTGTCTTGCAACTTGAAGGTAAATAAGGCGGGAGGCCCAACTGACTCTGAGACAAATTGATATACGCAAGTTTATCATGCGTTGATAGATCTATTCTCCCCGTGTATTGCGCTTGTGGAAAGGAGGCCGAGTTAAGGACCAATCGCACTATAACGAGCCTCTCCAAGTTTGGCATTAAACCAATCAAATCGTTCAAGGATTTACGATCGATGGTTACTGAGTACTGATGTTCATCGCTATAGGCCAAAAGAGTGTCTGTTCTATCATGTATTGCAAACTCGGAAATTTGAGATCCAATCCTAAACCTTCTCAGGTTAGGAAGTGGAATACGATCGCTGAGAAACAACGTTGGATCTATATTGTATTGAAAGTTAAATGTCTCAATGTGTCTATATTGGTCCGCAAAGAAAAATAGTTCCTGTAAGTTGTGAAATGTTCGACGGTGAAGCACATCATCAACAAAAGCTCTTGTTTGATCAAGTGCCATTTTCAGGCTAGTCAAATTCAATAATGTCAGCCACCTTACATCAGATATGGAATGGAGATCTGTGATAAACGTTGGAGCATGGCAGTCAAGATCTAGATGGCCAAGAGTCCCTGGAAAATTATCAGCGCTCTCTAGCAAAGCGTCAACACATTCTGCAGATTCAGTTATCAAAATGTTCTTCAGATGCATTTCTTGGATTATACCATTAGCAATCTGAATACACATCAGGACATCACGTAGGCGGACCGGCCGTCTCGCATCTCGAAAATCAATGAATTGCCAGATTGATGGAATCGAACGTAGAATGGCGTCCCACGACTTGCAGACCGATCTCAAAAGCAAGCGTTCGCGATACGGCAATTGTAGGAAAATAGCCGATACAATTTCTGAGGGAAGAGATAGAACAGCGTCGCGCGTCCTCTTGTTCGCAACTTGTTTAGCTGAATCATTCGTCGCAGTAGGAAGACTCCTATGGGCAAGTGCATCATCAGCACCAAGCCTTAGACGCTATTTTATATTCAGTAAAATATTACCAAGAAAATGAAGGTTAGGGGAACTGACATTGTTCGCGTTCACGACTTTCATTCCCATTTGAAAAATCGACAAAGCCTTGTCAAATTCTTTTTTGCTTATGAAGTACTGGCCCGCCAGTACATATCCTTCGGTCTCCTGTGGAAACATATATATCATTTCCCAAATTGTGAAAAATTCGCGTGAGCGATCCCCAAGACCATGCAGACATTGATAATAGTGATAGAGGTCTTTGATCGTGAGAATATGTAAACAATTGAAATATTGGAGGACACTAAATGTCTACAAGTTAAAATTGTCAGTCCCAGCAACTCCTGGCAAAACAATCTTGCATGCATTCGTACGTATCGGAGTCTAGACTCAAGCTTCACATAGCTAAAACTCCTATCAACTGGCCGTCGCGGGAATGTGTTATCAGCGTGAGTAAGCCAGCGCCTAGCGGCTTCAATCATTGCTGGAGGTCCCATGGCCTCGAGCGGATTTTCATCTTCGGCAAAGACAAATGCCATTTTTCAAAACAAATAAATGGGTGAAATGCAATACTCTAGCAAGCGATACCACCCCCCTCCGACGATAAATAGTGGCGCCTTCTCGCAATGAGGCAATGGCTTTAGCGGCATAATCACGATTGAGATCTCGTCTAATTTAACTTTCCCCACTAATGAGCCGCTGTCCACCGCAAATGTGTGTAAGCATGATATGGCGTTTGTACTTGAAAACTCCCAACGCGGCGCTGGCAGAAATATTTTTTTACAACCTCCTTCGACTATCTCTGCTCGTCTATTTATCCAGTTCTTTAGCCATGGGTAAAAGTCAGAAGAAGTTCGGAAAAGGGCGTTTAGATCACTACTATCGACTTGCAAAGGAGAAGGTATTATATAATTTTCAAGATCGCTGAACACTATCAATACTGACCAACCACAGGGATACCGCGCTCGTGCCGCCTTCAAAATCCTGCAAATCAATCAAAAGTTTGACAACTTCCTTGAAAGATCGAAGGTTGTTATTGATTTGTGTGCAGCTCCAGGTGTAAGTTATCTTCTTTTTTTTGGTATTTATGTACATGTAATCTGACAGTATTTCCAGTCTTGGTGTCAAGTTGCCTCCTCACTATGTCCTCCGGAGTCTCTAATCATCGGTGTCGACTTAGCTCCTATTAAACCCATTCCTAAGGTCATCACTTTCGTTGAGGATATTACTTCTTCAAAATGCCGTGCTCAACTTCGTCAGCATCTAAAAACCTGGAAGGCTGACTGTGTACTCCATGATGGTGCGCCCAACGTTGGCACTGCTTGGGTGCAGGATGCTTTCACGCAGTCTGAGCTCGTGCTTCAATCTTTGAAGCTGGCAACAGAATTCTTAATGCCCGGTGGAAATTTTGTCACTAAGGTTTTCAGATCAAAAGACTATAATAATTTGTTGTGGGTATTCAAGCAGCTTTTTAATAAGGTCGATGCCACGAAGCCTCCCGCCTCGCGTAACGTTTCCGCCGAAATTTTTGTCGTCTGCAGAGGATACAAGGCGCCCAAAAAGATTGATCCTAAATTTTTGGATCCTAAATCTGTCTTTGAGGATCTTTCGGATCCAACTCCCAATTTTGAAGCAAAGGTCTACAATCCAGAGAAGAAAAAGAGAAAAAGAGACGGTTATGAAGAGGGTGACTATCTTCAGCATAAGACCATGAGTGTTCTCGATTTTATAACAAATCTTGATCCGATTGCCAGTCTTGGAAGTATGTCTGAATTTACTTTTGATTTTCCGGCAGTCAATAAGCAACCCAAGAAGGACGACGCAGACGTGGACGAAGATTTAAACGAAGAGTCAGTGGCTCAGAAGACCGAAGAAGAGTTGAAGCAAGACTTGAGAACCGTCAGAAGACTTCCAGACACAACGACAGAAATCAAAGAAGCTATTAAAGACTTAAAGGTTCTCGGCAAAAAAGATTTCCGTGGTCTGATGAAGTGGAGACTCAAGTGTCGCATTGCTCTAGGTCTTGACTCCGCCATCAAAGAGCCCACCCCCGAACCCGAAGATCCAACCAAGGATATGACCGAAGACGAGAAGATCGAATATGAGTTACAAAACATGGAGGAGCGTGAAGCTTCTAGACTTAAGCGAGAGCACCGACGAAAGAACGAGCAGAAATCGAAGGAAATCACTAGAATGCAGCTCGGAATGCTTAACCCTATAGATATTGGCATCGAGGCGGCGCAGGTTGGTGCAGATCAATTGTTCAGCTTGAAGGAAGTTGAAAAGAGCGGACAATTGAATACTCTTGCGAAGGGCAAGATGAATATGGTTGCGGTGCATGAGGAAAAGAAGAAGGATGTGAGTGAGATCGAGATTGGCAATGATCCTCTTGAGGAAGCTGAGAGACTGGAAGAGGAACTTGATCATATGTACAGTGCATTCCAGCAGAGACGAGCAGAAGCGGAAGCCAAGTATCGTCAAAAGCGTCTGCGTGACGAAATCCTTGATGGCGAATGGAACGGATTCGAAGATAAGCCCGAGACAGCTGCATCTGATGACGATTCTGACGACGGCATCAAGATTGATGAAGGTTATCAATCTAGCGATGATAGTGATGATGGCGAAACGGAAGGTGGCGCAGGAGAGAAGAAGCTTCTGACGACTTTGGACACCAGCAAAGCTAAAATCAACGGCTTGAGTAAACAAGCGCATAACTTTTTCAAGCAGGATCTATTTAAAGATGTCGCTGGTCTTAATGATTCTGATAGTGATGACGATGCTGCCATTGACAAAATTATCTCCATTCGTTCGAAGCAACAGAAGCGCCGTGACAGAGCTAATGCTGCCAACGGCGATGACGATGATAGCAAAGATAGCAAGAAAAATTCATTCGATGTGGTCAAGGCAGCGAAACCCAAGAAAGAAAATTCTTGGAGCGATGATTCTGACTCGGAAGAGGAAGCTGATGATAAAGCTAATGTTGATATCATTACTGCTGAAGCCATGACACTTGCTCACCAGATCGCTCTTAAAGAAAGATCCAAGGCTGATATTATTGATGATTCTTATAATCGCTACTCCATGCGCGACCGCGATGGATTGCCGACTTGGTTTCTGGATGATGAAGATAGATTCAGCAAACCTATCAAGCCAATCACTGCTGAGGCTGCAGCTGCTATCCAGAGCAAACTGAGGGCCTTGAACGCACGTCCCATTAAAAAGGTGATGGAAGCGCAGGCTCGAAAGAAGATGAAAGCTTCCCGCAAGCTGGAGCGCTTGCGCAAGAAATCCGATGTTATCATTGAAGATCCTAATAAATCTGAAAAAGAAAAAGCCGAGGCTATCCAGAAACTTATGCGCAAGGCGACCAAGAAGTCTCCAAAGAGTGAAGTCAAGCTTGTGGTTGCAAAGGGCAAGAATCGGGGTATTGCTGGCCGCCCTGGCGGTGTCAAGGGTCGGTACAAGATGGTTGATGGTCGCATGAAGAAAGAGATGCGGGCTCTTAAGCGTAACGCTAAAAAATGAATGGAGTTCCGGAATTAGAAGTTCTACTGGCGTTCAATATAATGTTATAACAAAAGTAGATTTGTACTAACCGAATTTTAATCTGTAACAAAGGCCACTTAAAAAAATGCAGTAAACTCTGAAAATCTAAGCTATATACAAGTAAATCTGAAAATCAGGTTTAAATTTTCCATTCTTACTGCGCCGTACACCCGCCTTCTTCCTCTTCTCCTTCTTCTTCGCCTTCGTCATCCCATTCATCGTCATCGTCATCGTCATGATCATCGGTAAAACCTTCTGCGCTTCCTTGAGACGCGTCAATAATTTTATAGTCAACTTCGTCCTCAATTGGCGGTGCGTCTTTGTCGCTCTTCGCTTCATAGTCGGCTTTGGTGGACGGGAATGCAATTGCATCTGCGATCCTCCGCATTTCCGTCATATCTGCAAACCAATTATCTCTCGGGAACTCAATTTCAACGTCAAGAAAGAGGATACCGCGCCCACCGGCATTTGGACCAGTTCTAATTGGCATGCCCTCGTTTTCAATAAAGAAGGTATCGCCCGGTCTGATGACTTTTCCAGGAGGCACCTTGATACGAAGTAGACGCTCATCAAGATGTCGAACTACAGGTCTGTCAAATCCACATAAAGCTTCCACGAGAGTAATTTTAATCTTGGATTGCAAATTTGAGTGATGTCTCGTGAACTTCTCATCATCCTCAACGTTCACAGTAAATATAATGTCGCCGGTTTCTTTTTCGGGCTCTTCATCGGCCAATCCCTTCTTTACTATTCTCTCTCCATGGCGAGCTCCTGCAGGTATATAGACCTCGATGATCTTTGTCTCCGAGGTAATACGTTCACCCTTGCACTTTTTGCATTTGTCTTTCTCTTTAATGATCTGTCCACGTCCAGAGCAGATCTGACATTTCATAGCAAATGGGATGGCAAGTCCATTTCCAATAGGTCGTAATCCCTCGATAATTCCGCCACCGCCGCATTTTGCGCATTTATGAGTCTTCGCTGACGCCTTAGCACCTGAACCTTTGCAATGTTGGCACACTATGTTGCGCTTAATAGACATCTTCTCAGTCTTGCCACTGTAAATAGCTTTGAGGGACACATTGAGAGTGGCTTTAGCATCTTCCGTTCTTCGTGGTGTTGATTGCCGACTCGAGCCATGGCCGTGGCTATTCAAACCTCCAAATCCGCTACCGCCACTGAAAAACTCTTGGAACAAATCCTCCTCTGACATACCTCCAGGTGGACCTCCACGACCTTTGGTAAAGGCGTCCATGCCATAGCGATCATATTCCTCTCTTTTAGATCCTATTATTAAATCAGCCATATTCCTGAAATATAATCGCGTATGCACTCACCATCCGACAAGATCTCATAAGCCTGACTAACGCTCTTAAACCGGACTTCGGCCTCTTCTCGCTTGTCTGGAGGAACTTTGTCTGGGTGCGAAAATAGTGCAGCCTTATGATACGCTTTCTTGATCTCAACCGAGGTCGCAGATCTGTGAACTCCGAGAATTTCGTATAGGTCTTCCGACATCTTGAAATTATACGGAGTTAGACTTGATCAGAAATGTACGACGGAACAGAATAGATACGTACATTCTTTGCTATTTACAGCCAAATGTATGTATAACTTTTTATACCTATAAATGGCAATACAGCTTTCGGATCAATTCAACGACAATTTCCAGCAACAGAAGAATAGGATTTAATCAGTATGCGGATAAAATTTAGCAGAAGATGAAGTTTTACTAGTCCCAGTCAAGCCAGTGCGGCTCTCAGTCACGTGATTAATTTTTTGATAATTAAAAAAGGAGAAAGGAAATCCGTTTAAATAGGAATCACTTGTGCGTGTATGCCAACAAATAGGCAGAATGATCCTGCTGGCGCCAGGCTGTTTGCTGAGAGCATCCTTTTTTTCATTGCGGAGATATTCCTCGGCTGCTGATATTCGTACTCTGACAGGGCTACGTCGCGGTGGAGGAAAGAAGAACTTGACTGCGACTACATCGCCAGTGGACGTGCATCCGACATCGCCTGCTCGAACGCGTTTTGCTCCTTCTCCAACAGGATTTGTTCACCTTGGTTCATTAAGAACTGCTTTATATAATTTTTTGCTTGCAAAGTCTACGGGTGGACAGTTTCTTTTGCGAATTGAGGACACGGATCAGACTAGGAAAAAAGAAGGCGCTGAAGAGGATATTTATGAATCGCTACGATGGGCTGGACTTGAATGGGACGAGGGCCCAGGAATTGGGGGGAATTTTGGGCCATATAAACAGAGTGAACGTCTTGATATTTATAGAGAATATGCAAATAATCTACTAAAGGTACGGATATCAATTCTCTGCTTCCGTGATACCATACTGACGCGATCCCTGCAGTCCGGCCATGCGTACCGCTGCTTCTGTCCGAAAGAGAGACTTGATAGACTAAGAAAAACCGCCCAGCATATGGTACCGCCTTCAATGACAAGCTATGATCGCTACTGTTATCATATTGATCATGATACGTCGTCTTCCAGAGCAACTTCGGGTGAGCCTTACACGATCCGTCTGAAATCGCCCGCAACATATTCAGGTGTACATGACTTACTTCATGGTGACCTTGATCTACAAATTCAATCTAATTATGCAGACCCGCGGCACGATGATCCCGTTCTTTTCAAAACCGACGGATTTCCAACATATCATCTTGCTAACGTCGTTGATGATCATATGATGGGAATCACACATGTCATCAGAGGCGAGGAATGGCTTCCATCTACCCCCAAACATTTAGCGCTGTATGATGCATTTGGCTGGAAGTCTCCTGAGTTTATTCATATTCCTTTATTAACATCACTTGAAGACAAAAAATTAAGTAAGCGGGCGGGGGATATCGGAGTCAAAACATATAGAGAGAACGGTATATTGCCGGAAGCCTTGATAAATTATGTTGCACTATATGGTTGGGCTCCGCAACAACCAACAATCTCACATAAGGGAGCCAAAAAGAAAAGAGAGGCTACTAGTGGTGGGGAAATTATGAAGATGTCGGAGCTTATATCTAAATTTAATTTGAACGGATTGACAAAGGGTAATGCTAAAGTCTCAGGATCAAAGCTCGAATATTTTAACAGCCACTTTTTGCGCTCGAGAATTGATGATCCCAAGCAGCTACGTGATTTGGCAATTCAGATTCAGCCAAAAGTTATTTCAAAGTTTTCAGTATTATATCAAAGGAAGCAGCACAAGTATAAATTCGAGCTCGAGTATATTGAAAAGGTGCTGACGGTATTTAAAGGCTCTTTGAAGATGATTAACGAGATGCCGAAAGTTGCTGCATATGCGTTTGAAGACTTACCAGATTATGCAAGTAATGAAGGCATGGATTACATTGCCTCGCTTTCGGCATCCCGTGAAGGCGATGACGCCATTGCCGTTTTGCAAGAATTTCTTACATGGTGGACGCATACCGAGCGCACACCCGATATTGCTGAAATAGATGCCAAAATTAAGCACTTTGCAAGGGAACGATCGCAAAAGCCGACGACGGTCTTTCATGCACTGCGGTTCGCTATCTCTGGTAGTGTTTCTGGGGCGCCACTGCCCCAATTACTGGATTTACTGGATCGGGATATTGTGACAATCAGAATTATGAGCGCGCTGAAAATTCTTATATTGTAAATAGAGCTAGCCGTGCTTAACAAGCGAGCGGCGCAGGCTAACGAGCGGCGCACTTGTTCACTCACCTCATCATTCAAAAGAATTCAATTAAACGAACACCCACAAGAGGTTATAGTCAGTTAAAATTTAGTAGAAACAAATATGAGATAGTTATTTAATACTCTTTACAAGTTTTCGTATTATGTTCATCATAGGGGTTTTCGTCATAGGGTTTTCCTAAGAGTTTGCCTACGAGCCGCAACCCTTCCCCTCCCCTAACTTCTTCCCGGTAGATCGTTCTTCATATAGTGACCGTTATGATGTATTGCACTGATTAGTAAATAAAAATTATACTTGAAACCATTACTACAAAGTCGAGTCGAGAGTGTATTAATACGTCTAGCATTATCTCTCATTTGCATTCGCTTATATATCCACCCGAAGACAAGTAAGTCACCACGTCGACACTGTAACCCGCTCTTACACACGCGGAAGCGAAGCCAGCAATGTCCGACGATGCACCGTTCTCCAAATACTCCTCATTGTACATAGCCCATGAAATACAACGATCAACGTCGTCGTATTTATGACATATAGCTCTAGGGCTCTTGCTGTATCTACCCTTACTGAAATCATAAGTGTGATCTTTAATAAACGTCTTCAACCCGCACACATTCAGTACAGTGGCCGCAGTACCTACTGCTTGAGAAGCAGATCCAGCAACCCACTCCGCGTAAGTCCTAATCTTCGTCCTAGGCGCAAACTCATCCTCGTTGATGAAATACCCTTCGCAATTGGGTTTCTGAGAGTAACTACCCAGCATGTAAAGTTCTGCCGCGAGCGTCGTATTGTGCAGTCCGGTATTATTGTCGATAGACGCACCATTCGTAACGTATTCAAATTCCTCAAATGTATGAGGGTCAACGCAGAGAATCCGCAGCTCTGGCGTCACGCTGCACATAGTATAAACGCTGAGCTGGCATGAGGTCACACATATGAATGTAGTCAGCAATGTTAAACTTAGCACTTTCATCTTGTATATATCTGTCGAGCACCTGGTAGCCACTGCCCTTGCTGAAGTAGAGAGAGAACTTTCAGCTTTACTTTGTTTAGAATGGGGCACCTGAATTCGGAGGTTCAGAGTGAAAGTATTCTGACGTACTAGGCAGTCCAACTGTTTGAATCAAACTCTATTCACAGTGTCGCCCGGGTTTTTTTTCGTCATAGGGTTTTTCGTCATAGGGTTTTCGTCATAGGGTTTTCCGTCATAGGGTTTTTCGTCATAGGGTTTTTCGTCATAGGGTTTTCGTCATAGGGTTTTTCGTCATAGGGTTTTCGTCATAGGGTTTT
>JAJLTU010000059.1:0-57925 GCA_030568295.1 Myxozyma neotropica
TCTCACTACCTTTTATAAGCTCTTTCAATAGGGCATAACAGCTCAAAATTAACTAATTAGGCGTGCCAATGGGAGCAGGAATCCCCTAGCCCGCTGCGCTCGCTTAGCTAGTACAATACCCTCGGCAGGCCAGTCGACAGCAGCATCGTCTGGTCGAGATCATGATCTAGGACTTCCAGTACTCTAGTCCTGGACTGGTACGGCCGGGTTGCTTTAGGGCATTGGGTATTGCAAAACAATAATGATCTTTTTTGACCTCTTCTATCACTCAGGTTGTAGCAGCGGTCCCAGGCAGATATCCGCCTGCACTAGATAATACGAGCCGCACCGCCGTTTAATTGTTTATTTTATCGTAGAAGCTGATATTCGCGATTTTATTTGTCCAATTATAGCAAATTGAATTCCATGGTTTAAAGTGGCTTGTTGCAAAGCCGGTGCTTATTTCATATCGATATCAGATTTGTGAATGTAGTGCACAGGTGGCCACCTATGGCATCTCTATCAGCCAAATCCAAAAGAAATTCATCAATATAGACATTGCCTTTGTAGTGACTGTCTACCATAATAAAATCACTTACTGTGAAACAAAGCACGAATTACCTAGCGCAGTACGTGATACTGGCCATTCTGTAAGCTATAAAGCTAAATTATCAGGAACTATATTTTGCAATAGATCAAATGTTTTAAAATTTATTCCTATGTACACTTCAGAATATTAACACTTTAGCTGCCAATGTTCTACAATTCCGCATTACATATATGCACTATCTTACGCTAGATGAACCTTATTTCCCTTTTTTGGACGAACGCGGTGCACCCCTAACTTGAATCTGGGCTCTGTTCTCCATAGCGGTACGATGGATAGCATCCTTCTTCTCCATCGATGCACCAGTATCGCAGCCTCTTCGTAAAGCGACAATCGCGTCTCCAAGACGAACCCCAGCAGAAGGTGAAGGTCGCTTCTTAGCTTCGTCGATCAACCAGTTCAGTGCTCTGCTAGCTCTTTGTCTAGGAGTTAATGCTCTGGGGATAATATTAACCTTCGCACCCCTCTTGACTCGAACGAGCTGTACCAATGGCTGTGTTTTTTCCACCACATATCGAAGAACTTCGACTGGATCCTCGCGATATCGTAATCGGACAATAATAAACGCTTGACTAACAATCCTTTGCGCAATAGTTTTCTTTCCATCGCGCATAATAATATTAACCAAATGCGAAACGATAGGATCTTCTGGCAACGGCAAATGATTAAACTCAGCAGCCTTGCGAGTTTTAACTTGCTGCAGGTAAGGATCCAAGAGAGGGATTTCGTCAGGCCCGCGCTTAGCTTTAATTCTGTTGATTATAGAAGTGCGTTGCTCCCGCTTCTCTTTGACAAATTCATGAATGTTATCTAGCGCAGTTGTTCCGGTCTTTGCGATATAATCTTCAAGAGTCATCTTTGATATGCGGAGATTAATCAAGTGAGAGGAGATTTCGGCCATGACGACTCTCCTGGCTTCCGCCAGTGACTCTTCTTCGGTTGGTTCTTTTGGCGCTGTTGGAGTTCTATCCTCAATTGCTTCAGGTTTGATCACATCAGCAATTTGATTAACCTCCTCCACAACTTCAGGAGCAAAAGCTGACTCTGTTAATGCTTCAGACGACTCGATCTCTTCTGATAATAATTCTTCTACAGGAGTACCTTGCTCAAGAGTCTCAGTCACGTCGATATCCTCAACAACCTCATCAGCTTCCTCAATGTCCTCCTTCACAGAAGCCTGCTCTTCGGCAGGCATAGGTGCCGCATAGCCCAAAGTCTCCCGCACAGATTCACTCTCTTTCTTCAATATCTCAGGCGCAGCTGCAGCACCTTCAATGTCTCGTGCAAGTACGTCCGCAACCGGTGTTCCGGCTTCAGCCTCCGAACTAAGCTTCTTTTTGTCATCCTCAAGCAATGACCGTGAGGATGAAAATAGACTTCGAGGAGAGATGCTGTTGATGCTCTGTAGCTGTCGCAATTTGGTGTAAACGGCGAATGATGCTGAACGAGAAGTAGTCGACAGACACCGCACGGTAGATGGCCGTCTCACGCCGGCTGCCACGGACCGCCTCGCTAATTGAATATTCATATCCCACAAATCAGCTTTTCCAGCAAGCAATCAAAGAGAAAGGATAGTGTTCAATTGCTCGCTCCTTTGCGCTGATTTTGCTTGGAGATTAGTTACAACGCCAGTTCGGGATCGTCGCTTTTCAAAAGCACTTCTACCCGAAAAAAATTGTGTAGAGTTTCGAGGTTGGCGTTCGGTCTATGCACGCGGCGCCGCGACAGTTACGTAGCTGACGTAAACCATATTTTGGAAGGTTCAATCCAGATTTGTAAGCTTGCCATCGGAGGCGCAGAAGACACCAGAACAGTCAGAATTTATTATGGGCAGCGGAGTCTCGCGAGCTCATCATATTTCAGGCTTATCGTCATCTCGCGTCTATATATCGAGCAGTTGATCCGTCTCCATACTCGATCCACAAGCATCCTTCGGTCGCGTAACGATCTTATTACCTGAGAATTACTGATTTCCGGTCAAGTGGTTACTTCTTTTTTTGGGTAGGATCACCTTTTTCGGTAGCTTCGGGTGCATCGTCTACCTTTCCAGACAGGTCGTCCGAGATCTGAGTAGCTGAACTTGATCCGCGATCCCCGCCGAAAGTCATCACCTCCTCTCCTCACCGCCCCCTCAATGCATTATTAGGCAGACCCTAATACGATCAGTTACAAGACTTCTTATTATTCTAGTCAAAAACTAAAGGGGAGTGCGCTCGACAGGTAATGTCAGTCCCAAATTTCACCGGCAACTTCCGGCACAGTCGGCAAGTCAATCTCGCGCGCGGATCAACCACGCATCATCGCAGCTCACATTCAGTCTTAAAAGATGCATCAGCAGCGCGCGCGAAGCGAGAAGAAGCTCGAAACCGTGAAAAGGCTGCTATAACAATTCAATCCGTTTTCCGCGGCCGCACAGAGGTGGCACATGCTCGATTACAGATAAGGCAACTATTTATTGAGTATGCAACCGAGCAGCAGCAAATCAATCCTAATGATGCTGTTTCTATGTTTCTTTTCTTTTATGGAAAATGTGGACCGATAGAAGACGATGTCAAATTGGTTCCATCTTTAGAAAAGATATTGGGTGATGGAGGAGTTTGTGTGAGTCCACCGCTCGCCCGGAAGCTGGCAAAATTGATGTTATCCTGTGTTGAGGCGACTGCCACGTCTGCACTCACAGAGCCATATTTACGTCTTTTGTCATCCGTGCAAGAAAACGTTGATTTGGCAATCATTCTAGAAGCTTACAGCTCATTGATCACTCATCTCTCCGATACAGCTACTATCGCGAAAGTGGTGGACAACGTGCACTTGGCTTTACATAACTCTCTAGCATCAACAGATAGCAATAGACGCCGCGTTGTGCAGTTGTATGCCGTGCATTTTCTTTCGACTCCTATGCTATTCGTCTCGCTTGATGGACTGAAGCAAGTCAATGACATTGAACGTCCTTTTGATTTTGACAGCGACATAGTACCAGAATTAGCATCTGGTACCTCGATTAATCTTGAGTCTATCATAAAAACCGCAGAGGCACCCTATGATATCGCCGAGCGCTTACTATGGCTACTGGCAAATACACTGTATAGATGGCGACGCCGAGCTTCTGCATTTTCAACATTGCCATACAACAATCGAATCATGCAAGCAATATCAAATCTACTATTGTCATTCCCCGTCTCGTCGACGACTAAACTAGTCGATGCCCTAACAGGAGACTCAAAAAGCCCCAAATTATCAACTAGATCACAACAGATTGATCGGTTTATCACAGAACAGGTTAAATTTCTTGAAGAGCGAGCAGTTTTGGATATGGCTATTTCTCCATTTCGTCAAAAGGCTGAAATAAGTCTCGAAGATTGTTTTTCAACCTGTCGATTCTTTGTTGGATTAGGCCGTATTTGGCCTGGAAAGACGAGTAAGATCCGATACTTTTTATACCTTAATCCTGAGTATACGCTTCCTCTATTTTTCAAGACAGTGAAGACATCTGCTGTATTCAACGCGATCGCATCTCTTGAAGATCCGACACAATCAGGAGATCAGACGGTGCCTCTTTGGTCCCCAGTAGTATCTGCTGACGAAGTTCATGCTCGACAAATCCAAGAATGGGAGATTCTTGCTCTTTTTCTTGATATTTGCTGGCACTGGATGATCATGACTGACGATGATGAATTTTTTGATGATAAGCAATATGGACTATCGCAAGATGATGTCCGTTTGTTAGGATTATTTTTGAAAAATTTAGTATTTTCGATTATTTGCAATTCAGATCCAACTACTCCTTTACAGCGTAATCGGAGTATGAAGTTGACGAACGGTCATGATAATGATGTGCCTTTATATCATACTTCTTCGCTCACTTTGAATACGATTAAACATGACGCAGTCGGTATTATGCGACAATTATATTACCGTGATGCGCGTCGACATTTTTTGGGCGATGACTACTGGCTTATGTCGGACAAAATGGATGTCGCGACATTTCCCCAAATCGCGATAGCAGAAGCCGAGAAAGCCCGGCTCTATAATGATGTTCAGGATGGTGGATTAGCAGACGAAGCGTCCTCGTCTTCTGAAGACGAAGATGGTGATAAGAAAATGATTAACGCATCTGCCAACGCTAGAAGAGATCTTCGAAAGCGCATGATGGATTCTTGGCCCAGACTTGAAATTCTGCAAAAGGTACCTTTTATACTTTCGTTTTCAGTTCGAGTTGACGTTTTGGATAAGTCGCTGGAAATGGATAGACAGAGGTTTGGTCTTGATACAGAATACGCGCTGCGATATAGACGCCATACTGCTGAAATTCGCCGAGGACATATGCTTGATGATGCATTTGAGCAATTAAATCATCTTGGCAACGAATTAAAACGATTAATTGGAATTACTTTTTATAATGAATTTGGAGTTGAAGCGGGAATTGATGGTGGTGGTATTACGAAGGAATTTTTAAGTGGTGTTACTCGTGAAGGGTTTGATCCTGCGCAGGGATTATTTCTTGAAAATTCTGAACATATGCTGTATCCGAATCCCAGAGCTACGTCAACTGAACAATTACAGAAACTTGAGTTTTTGGGCCGGATTATTGGTAAAGCTGTATATCAGGGAATATTAGTTGAAGTAAGCTTTGCGCAATTCTTTTTGAGTAAATGGCAAGGTGGTCAAAGAAATTCTCAATTTGGATCTGGATTCCGAAATACGTTTGATGATTTATGGAGTCTTGATTCGGAACTCTATAAAGGATTAATTCATTTGAAGAATTTCAAAGGAGATGTTGAATCTGTGTTTGGACTTAATTTCACAATCATGAATGCGAATTCTGAAACTGTGGAATTAATTCCAAACGGAACTAATATGGCGGTCACGACCAGCAACAGATTGCAATATATTCATGCGGTGGCGGATTATAAGCTCAACAAAGAGTTATACTCTCAAACTACGGCGTTCTTGAACGGAATGAATGATTTACTTAATCCGAGCTGGTTAATGATGTTTGGACCTCATGAAATGCAGACATTAGTTGGAGGTGCTGCGTTGCCTATCGATCTTGAAGATTGGAAGAAGAATACTGTGTTGGCGGAATATCGACCAAGCGATCCGACTATCCAATACTTTTGGGAAGTGATCTCAGAGTTGAAGGATGAGTACGTGTATATTGATTGTTTTCACTAGTATTTTGTGATGCTAACTAGTTGCGGTCTAGGGATGTTCGTGCGGTGTTGAAATTCGTTACCTCAGTGTCGAGGGCACCGTTACAAGGATTTCGATCTCTTAATCCAGCATTTACAATTCGTGATGCCAGATCAGAAGAAGATCGATTGCCGACCGCTTCAACCTGTGTAAACATGTTAAAATTACCTCGATACTCTACCAAGGAGCTATTGAGAAGTAAGTTGTTATTCGCGGTTTCGGCTGGTGCTGGATTTGATTTATCTTGATTGAAGGTATAGTTGCACTGGTGACTTCCGTCTTCTTCCTCTTTTTAGTGCTATAGTTTCTATGCATATGATAGCGGTTTTGGCTACGGAGTTTATTTTATGATTTGATGATATAAAGCATAACTCTGTTTTCCAATTAACAAAAACGCCTATAAACTTCCAGAACGCTATTCAAGCAATACATTGATATAATCGCTAGGTTAAACCCATAAAATTTCACAAAATCAAGGAAAAAAATTGGAAGGCATTTATGCAATTTGACTTTCAATTTGAGGGATAATTTTTGGAGATTCTTCAGTAGTACCTTCACGATGCTGCATTTGATGCTTTTGCATTTCCAAATCATGTAATTCATCCTGCAGTTCATGGTTAATATCAGCATGCTGCTCAGCAGCCGATTGATGATTCTCAGGGCCGAGGAAAGTAACAAGCAAGACGAAAGCGAATACGCAACCCATGAAAATAGCCATCACTTTACCATAATCATAGCGAGTTACGGATGATGCTTCAGATTGCTCAGTTGCTGCTAAAGGAAATCGATCACCGATCGTAGTTTCGATTGTGGATGAAGCTGAGGATGCAAGATTTCCGAGTTGATATGCCACACCGACAATGAACGCGCGAAGCGCTGGAGGTGAGAGCTCAGAGAGATAAATAGGAATAACACCCCAAGCACCTTGAACCATAAACTGTAAAAAGAAAACAGCAGCCATAATTCCATTATTGCGAACGAATGCCCAAGGATAAATTAAAGCACCACCCAAAACGCAAGCCATCATGATTGATAATCGACGACCGACGGTTTCGGAGAGATGGCCAAATAAGATACCACCAACGATAGCACCTAAGTTTGCAACAGCCATAGTGACAGTTTGCTTATCGGCAGAAAACTCGAGTTGAATGTCAAGCATGGTAGGATAAAGATCTTGAGAACCATGGCTCATAAAGTTGAAGCCGGCCATGAGGACGACCATGTAAATAATGACATGCCAATAATCCTTAGTGGCCTGCTTCGCATTCTTTTTAAATGTAAGTCTAGGATTTTCTCGTTCGGCATATCGTTGAGCGAGGTAGGTATCAGTTTCGGGCAAGCATAATCTGAAGACGATGATGAGCACAGGCGGACCAGCGCCGAACCAGAACAGGGAGCGCCAAGTATGCGACGTAGTATAAGTTAAAGCACGGTTAAAAATGACAGCAAAAAGATATCCGAGCGCATAGCCTTGCTGCAGCATTCCAGAGATAATTCCTCGAGCTTCTAATGGACAATCATCTAGAGCTGTGACGGCACAGTTTCCGTAGATTCCACCCATGGCAATGCCAAAGAGGGCGCGGACAGCCAGGAATTGCTTGTACGTCTGAACGAAACCCGTTCCAAGCTCGAAGGCGATGAAAAGAGCACAGTTGATGATGAAGGGCCATTTGCGACCGTACTTGTCCGACAAGAGACCAAAGATGACTGCGCCGACTGAGCGCAGCATAAGAACGAGGGTGATACCCCAGGTGATGTCTTTGACAGTAACATCGAGGGAGGCAGCAAGGTACTTTGTAGTGAGCGAGACAGTGAAGAAGTCAAAGGCATCCCAGGTCCAGCCAGCGAGAGCGACGAGGAAGAACAGCCACTGCCTGCGCGTGAGCAGACGAAGAGGGGTGATTGGGTTCTGAACTGGCACAGCTGGCGGACGGAGTGTGATGAGCCGTGTGGCCAGATGGCGGCGCAGGCGAGAAGACCACGAGGCGACGTCCTCCTGCATGGATCCATCCAGCGAGCGGGCATCGTCTTTCTCGGAGTTCATGGAGACGACGGGGGGAGGAGGTAGAGAGCGGAGAGGGAGGGGCGAACAAGGAGCAGACAGAGCCGAGGGAGCAGACGGGTAGCCAAGGTCAGATTAAATAGAGCTCAGTGCAGACAAAGGGAACGAGTGACGGCAGACCACGCGCGCGCTGTGGGGAAGGTGGGTTATTAGCCGCCATCCGTCATATGTCGTCTCGTATCTCTAAAGCCCGCTCTCGGAGGCGCATCCGCGATCTTTGCCCTGGGATAATTCGTGACCGACGACTTGTCGAACAATACAATATCAGCGCACATATTGCTGCGTTGCTGAACGGCAGTCACAGCACACACAGCAGAGACTATCATCGGTCAGTGCTCTGCCTTCCTCTCCCCATGCCGCATGTTGGAAAACAAAATTTTTCCACTGGCTCCGGTTTTTGGCCGACAGTGCGCGCACGCCACATTGTGGAGAAGCCTGAGTGTCAACGAAGCCTATTTCCGAACGCTGCAGGTAAATAACGACCTACTTTGATATAATTTGGCAACCCAGATCCCGGCTGTATGCTGATACGCTCAAGGTTGACGTTGTTGTTGTTGTTGTCGCCTCGCAGTCGCCCCCCTCCCATCGGAGTGCTAAGCTCAAGTCTGCCCGTCTCGGACGTTGCTCGGCGGCGCACAAGCTTCGTGCCCACCTAATACTGAGACAGGTAGGGCAGCTCCCTCCACCTCCTCCACAGTAGCCATCACCAATTAGCATTTGTAATTCATTCTTGCGTGCATTTCTGTGTTTTTCTTTCGGACAATAGGCTGGCGGACGCACCCGTCGGACCCTCGTCGAACGATGGCGGCCTACAATCGAAACTCTATTTCTCACCTGGAAAATCTAAAATCCGTATTTCGCCAATTCACCTAGCCCGTTTGTCCACCTATCGATATGAAACGATACGTCATGAGCTTACACCGCCACCATTGTTTGCTGTAAGGCCTTGTTCAATTGCAATTTCAGTTTCAACCGATAGCGATTCGCGTTAGTTCAACAGCGACCGCCGCGGCTGCAGTAGATGCAACAGACACCTCCAAAAGCACACATATTAAACGTCGTCACTTTCTCCGCAGTGGCGCAGGAAATGCTATAAACCATTTCCTAAACCCCGCACGATATTTTGTGCTCTTTTCGTACTGCTTCTCCGCGATTTGGCCGGAGTCGCTCGATCTCGCTAGGCGACGCTGGACCTGGAACTTCTCCTCTGACTCGGAAATCTGACGATACACCTTCCGTCTCCGCAATCTTAATTCCAGACAGCTGTCCTGCATCGGGCGATTATCCGGTCCCGAAAGCATCACGACAATTTAGCACGCCTAAACGCAGTCTTATGGATATTACTCTACCGCCGTATCGGTAGTCGGCCACCAAACCTGAGTGCTCATTGCAGTCTCTGTCGTCACGACGATGCGAAGTTCGTAACGCAGACACATGGATAATCCCGGTCGCGAAAACAGACCATCTGGGAAGACTATTTGGCACCGCGCTCCATGCTTCCCGTGCCATGCCATAATTGCACAAAGGTACCGCAGCAAACGCTCTGCGATTTGAATCCAGACTGCTCAGGACTAAAATTAATGCGTCTCCGAAGGCGTACACTATTAGAGTACCGAGAGTCTTCGTCGGAGTCCATCCGATAAGCTACCGACTACAATTTCGCGATAAACGGAGTACAATCACCCGATCATGTCCGAAATTGTGTCTGTGATTATGCCATTGTCGGATACCGACCTTGTAGACTATAGAAGTGAATATTGAACCAGACAACTGCATGATCATATCTGCAATCACATACCCGAATACAGTATACTCTTATGTTATCTTTTCCAAAAATGGCTGCTCACATTTCAGTTCCCGTCAAGACAAGTCGGCGTCATCGTGCGCGATAATATGATCTGCACTGGCGGGGACGCCCAGTAAAAACAAAGGAGCGCGAACCATAAAGGTAGTTCAGTCAAAGCACCGCCAAATACTACAGCTACAATATCAAAATGCATAATCGTTCCGTCGTATCGTATACAACCAAAGGGTGCTCTTCGTTTATTACGTTCATCGACTTCAAAGGCTGTCCATGTCCAAAAGGTGCAAGCGCGATAAGGCGAATTTAGATTAAAGATGGGGGTTTTGAATTAACGCATTTACTAGAAGATATCGAGGAAGTTTGATGAATTGTCAGACGCATAGTAATTGATGAGAAGCCAATCTCGATGAATCGCTTTTAGCAACATGTCTATGAATTGCGTTGATTGCGCGATAACTACATCTGAGTGGCTGAGTACTCCCGAACTACTTAGATACTACTCATTTAACCTCAGCTCATATAGATCGCTTTCTCCTTGTAAATGTGTATATGACGATCGACCCCGCTTCTCGTGTGAAGTACACCAGGCTGCGCAAGTGCTTGAATATAGAAGAGTGATCGAGTATTGCGCAAGCCAGCATGTAGAAAATATCCGGTAGATGGTCTAACAGTCTACCCCTCAATGGAGACGTTTCCTATACTTGACTATTCAGCATGGCCACTCCTACAACCGAGTCTCCTATGTCTTTTCCCCTCCTTCTGCTGCATACGTCGTCTTACCACAAGCGACCCGTATTTGAACTCAGCCGGCTGCAATCGTCGATCTCAATATCTGAACAGATCGATATCGATCGATACTAAGTTTGGCCAGATGCCAATCAAAATAATCGGTTATTAGCTACCATCCTGTAAACAGACCAGAATCTATTTGCTGAAGTTGATCTTCTGTTCAGCCGACGCACTGCTGCACTGCCCGACCGAACTAATTTGAAGAAAGGGCCCCTCCATCAGGTTGTCAGGCCGACAGGTGTTCTCGAGTGGGTTTATTACCGCTCTTTGTCGAGTTGCAGCAGATTAACATGAAATAAACATGATATCAGTGTCTACAGAATTGTGAATATGAAATATCATTTTGGTATTATAATTTGGTTTTACTATGTAATATGCAGTCATGTACTGCAGCGACAATAAGAGCTATGAGGTCATGCTCACGTGCGACCGTTCTGTGAGCAAATGACATTCAGTAAATCTAGCCATCTCTCGGACTACCTGGACTATGATCATATCCTGCATGTTTGCGCCATACTGATGAACAGTGCATAGAACATTGTTGTTTAAGAGACATATGACGTTGAATCCCTGCAGCGAGGCGACCGGAGATGGCGCCCAATCCTGACCACGTGAGCCACTTACTGAGCTGCGGATCCTCGACCTTGCTGTCTGCTAATGTACATTTTCTAAGCACCGTAGCAGTCGACAGAAGCTGACTATAACAAAGATATTAGATATCTCTTGATATGGAATGCCTCAATGACTGGGTGCCATTTGCCGTCCCAATGCTTGCGGTGTGCTCGCGAAGTGCTCAGTTCAGTAGCCGTGCTGGTAGTCGGCTGGCTGCAAAAATCAAAGAAGGACAAAACAATCACATCGCCAGCACCAGTACCACACAGTAGCAGTTTGCGCAGTCGTCTCAACTAACAAAGAGCATCTCGAATCAGCAAATAGACCAAACGGTGGTGGAGGTCTCCAGCAAAGGAAAACCTTGTTGAAAGACTCACTTCGAGCGCCGCACGCGCTGCGAGCGAAAAAGCGGACGACAAAAAAACCAAAAATTTGCTTGCTCTTCCTCCCATTTTTCGTCTCAACCGGCTTCCTCCTCCTCCTCTTCTCCCCCACGGCCGACACACTGCAAAAGGTTCTTTTGAGGCTGCCATCATGTCCTGCTCCGCTTCCACGCGGCTCTTGCTCCGCGGAGGCGCCTCTCGACTGCTCGTACGCAAGACTTTTACCAATTTCATCGGTCCCGCTCTTGCCTCCCGCTCCTTCTGCGCAACTCAATTTTCACGCTCTACCTCCGCTCAGGCGATTCCTGCCGTGACCGGCGTGCGCGGTCCGTACGAAGGCGCTTCGACTATTACTGGCGTGGCCGACGACTTGGTCGATGTTAGCAAGGTTCTCGTTGTTGGATCAGGTGCGCTTAGTATCGGCCAGGCTGGAGAATTCGATTACTCTGGTAGGTTGCATGTGCACATATAATGCGAAAAAATCAATCACTAACCATATCTATTTTTTGTATTCAAGGATCTCAAGCTATCAAAGCTCTTCAGGAAGCCTCGAAGAAGTCCATCTTAATTAACCCGAATATCGCTACGAATCAAACTTCGCATGCTCTGGCTGATGAAATCTACTATCTTCCTGTACGTCTACGACCTTTTCTAGAAGCGAGACTTTAAAAGTATCAATTCTTATCTTTTTATGCTAGGTCACTCCTGAGTACATCACCTATGTTCTCGAGCGCGAACGTCCCGACGGTATCCTCCTCACATTCGGCGGTCAGACCGCTCTCAACGTTGGCGTCCAGCTTGAAAAGATGGGCGTCTTTGAACGATATGGAGTCAAGGTTCTCGGAACTCCTATCGCCACTCTCGAGACCTCTGAGGATCGTGACCTTTTTGCCAAGGCTTTGAAAGAAATCGATATTCCTATTGCTGAGTCTATTGCTGTTTCTACCGTTGATGATGCGCTTGCAGCTGCTGAGCAAGTCGGATATCCTATTATCGTTCGTTCTGCTTATGCCCTTGGAGGTCTTGGTTCCGGATTTGCGAATGATGCTGCCGAGCTTCATAACCTTGCCTCTCAGAGCTTGAGTTTGTCACCTCAGATTTTAGTGGAAAAGTCGCTCAAGGGCTGGAAAGAGGTTGAATATGAGGTCGTTCGCGATTCAAAGAACAACTGTATCACCGTCTGCAACATGGAGAACTTTGATCCTCTTGGAATTCATACCGGTGATTCAATCGTCGTTGCTCCTTCCCAGACCTTGTCTGATGAAGAGTACCATATGCTTCGTTCTGCTGCTATCAAGATTATTCGTCATCTCGGTGTCGTCGGTGAGTGCAATGTCCAGTACGCTCTCCAGCCTGATGGGCTCGATTACCGTGTCATTGAAGTAAACGCCCGTCTCTCTCGTTCATCTGCTCTCGCTTCAAAAGCTACTGGCTACCCTCTCGCCTACACTGCCGCCAAGATTGCTCTTGGACACACTCTTCCCAACTTGCCGAACCACGTCACCAAGACTACGTCTGCTAACTTTGAGCCCTCGCTTGATTATATTGTGACCAAGATCCCTAGATGGGATTTAGCCAAGTTCCAACATGTAAAGCGTGATATTGGATCCTCTATGAAATCTGTTGGTGAGGTTATGGCCATTGGACGTACCTTTGAGGAATCTATCCAGAAGGCAATTCGCCAAGTCGATCCATCTTTTGTTGGTTTCCAGGGTGCAGAGTTCGAGGATTTGGATTCTGCTCTTGCTAACCCTTCTGATCGCCGATGGCTCGCTGTCGGTCAAGCTTTGCTTCATGAAAGCTACACCGTCGACCAGGTTCATGATTTGACAAAAATCGATAAATGGTTCTTATACAAGTTGATGAACATCGTTCGTATGCAAAAGGAACTTGAGAAGATTGGCTCGCTCTTTGGTCTTAATAAGGATTTGATCTCGCAAGCTAAGAAGCTTGGATTCTCTGATAAGCAGATCGCAATCGCTGTTGGTGCTACTGAAAGTGAAGTCCGTGCTCGTCGTCAGAGTTTTGGTATTGTCCCTGTTGTCAAGAAAATCGATACTTTGGCTGCTGAATTCCCTGCCAATACCAACTACCTCTACACTACCTACAACGCCACTGAATCTGATATCAAATTTGATGAGCATGGAACTTTAGTGCTTGGCTCTGGTGTTTACCGCATTGGATCGTCAGTTGAGTTTGATTGGTGTGCTGTCGGCACTGCTCGTGCTCTTAGAGATTCGGGAAAGAAGACTATTATGATTAACTACAACCCTGAGACTGTGTCGACTGATTTCGATGAGGTTGATCGTCTCTACTTCGAGGAACTCTCGTTTGAACGTGTTATGGATATCTATGAGCTCGAGTCCGCTAAGGGTGTCGTTGTCTCAGTTGGTGGTCAATTGCCTCAAAATATCGCCCTTAAGCTCCAGAATTCTGGATGCAAAGTTCTTGGTACTAACCCCGAGGATATTGACAAGGCGGAGGACCGTCACAAATTCTCTACTATTCTTGATTCTATCGGAGTCGATCAACCTGCTTGGAAAGAGCTTTCTTCGGTTGCTTCTGCTAAGGAGTTTTGCAGCTCGGTCGGTTATCCCGTTCTTGTTCGCCCCTCATATGTCCTTTCTGGTGCCGCTATGGCGGTCATCCGTGGTGAGCATGAGCTTGTTGAGAAATTGACTCTTGCTTCTGATGTCTCTCCCGACCATCCTGTCGTTGTCAGCAAGTTCATTGAAGGCGCTCAGGAAATTGATGTAGATGCTGTCGCTTACAATGGAAAGGTTCTCGTGCATGCTGTCTCTGAACATGTTGAGGATGCTGGTATTCACTCTGGAGATGCTACCCTTGTACTTCCTCCCAAGTCTCTGGACGCCGCCTCTCTTGCTCGATTCAAGGAAATCGCTGATAAGGTTGCTGCTGCCTGGAAGATCTCCGGTCCTTTCAACATGCAGATTATCAAAGCTGAGAATCCCGAAAACCCTGAGCTACCTGACTTGAAGGTCATTGAGTGCAACTTGCGTGCGTCTCGCTCGTTTCCCTTTGTCTCTAAGGTTTTGGGAGTTAACTTTATCGATGTTGCTACGCGTGCTTTGATTGGCAAGAACGTTCCTGAGCCGGTCGATTTAATGGCCGAGAAACGTGATTATGTTGCTGTTAAGGTCCCACAGTTCTCATTCACTCGTTTGGCTGGTGCTGATCCTTTCCTTGGCGTGGAGATGGCCTCGACTGGTGAAGTTGCTTGCTTTGGTCATGATTTGATTGAAGCTTACTGGACTTCAATGCAAGCTACCATGAACTTTAAACTTCCTGTTCCTCCTTCTGGTGTCCTATTTGGCGGTGACGTGACCCAGCCTGCTCTGGGTGAGATCGCGAAGAGGCTTGCTCCTCTCGGATTCAAGATCTTTGTTGCTTCCCCCATAGTTCGTTCATATCTCGACGAAGCGCTCGCCGATGTGTCGCTTGACGGTATGCCAATCGCCGTCTCGATTATCGAGTTCCCCAAAACCGATAAACGTAAGCTCCGTGAAGTCTTCCAAAAGTACGATATCCAGAGCGTATTCAACCTCGCAAAGGATCGGGCTGATAATCTTCTTGATGAAGATTACATCATGCGCCGGAACGCAATCGATTTCGCAATTCCTTTATTCAATGAACCAAAGACTGCTCTCTTATTCTCAGAATGCTTGAAGGAGAAGTTGCCTACCAAGCGGGAAGGTGTCATTCCTCCTGAAGTTGAACGGTGGAGTAAATGGATTGGTGGAAAACCAGTTTAAACTATTTGTTTAAGTATTCTCTCTCTTGAGAGTTCAGTTTTATTTTTTTGTTTCTTTGGATAGATAGTTATATTATGTTATATCTATATATAATAGCAAGAAGCTCTTGCAGGAAGTCTTATGGATAGGGGTCTGCTTGATTATTGCTTTGCTTTTCTTAATTATTGCTCTTTTTTTATTTATATGTATGCAAAAAGTCTGTTTTATGTTAGTGCTTTCTTTATTTTGTAGTCGAATCTGGTATAACAATTTTATTCTCTTAATACATGTAAATATATAGTCTTATATTTCTTATCCTGGTCTGGCATCTTCTGGCTGTTGTAGACCTTTCACTTCCAAACATATATCCAAACTTATATATAGTGATTTTTATTTTTTATTTAATTGCTTAAGCGATGCAAATATAATACATAATGCAAAATAAAAAACCAAAAGAATAATCAAATAACCCCGCAAAACGATTAATTTTATAAATAACTTTAGCGATGAGAAAGCTCGCTCTCATATACTCTCTTAATAACTCTTGACATTTGCTCGAATCGAACCTTTCCACTTGAAGCATTAGCTGTAGCAGAAGGGACAACTTCCTCAGTCTCTTGAGTTTGAGAAATAGAATCTCCATTAACAGACCAACCTGGCATCTCCTCTTCAACCCATGATTCCAGAGACTCTTTAGTGGGAAAGTTTAACCAAGTAAGAGCAATTTCGAGTTTAATGTTATGCATGCTAAGAGCAATTGAACGAGTAATACCCTGTCGGATAGCATCTTCGAAACCAGCAACATCAGCAACAAGCTCGGCGTACTCCTCGTCTGCGACAGAAGAAAGTGTGCTCCAGAATGTGGGGAATGCAGCGATTTCCAAAAGAGAGTTGAGGTATGTCAATCGATGGACTGAGTTTGTGAGTTGGTCATCACTGTCTGCAGGTGGAGCAGTGGGGATTATAGACGAACCGACAGTGGTCGTGGGGTAGGTGCTTAGAAGAGCGGGGGAAAGAAGATGGAGACAAAGGGTGTAGTCGGGTTCTGGGAAGACTGTTAAGGACTTGGCGAGCGCGTTTAGAACGGTCTCCTCGCGCATCTGATCGGGATTAAATTGATATCTGATAGTCAGCTGTTAGTATTCAAATCACGTAGAACCGACACTGAATGCATTCAAGAAGATAAAGAAGATGGATGTTCGGGTCAGGTAGAGCTAATTTTACTGCCATTGACGGTTGATCCGTCTACATTAATACATGCTAATGGTAATTAAGAGTATCATCATAAGAACCACCCAATCTTCCTTATCCAGAAACTGCAATTGAAATAAGGAAAAGGGAAATAATACAGTTTGAGCAGAGCAAGATTTGCCATAATATCGTAAGACTTAGTCGAGCACTGTGTGGTGACATATTCTTGCAGAGCAGGAATTGTTTCAGGGTTATACCGCGATAAGCTCGACAAGATATCCTCAATCTCCTGTGGCCTTGATGCCACTGTCTTTGTTGATGATGGCATTTTTGTGTATGTGCGCAATATGAAAGAAAGGAGAGAGAAAGAAATTTTTTACGAGGGCAAGCGGGTCGAGGTTTAGGGGATAGGGCAAATCCACGCGGGCAAATCCACGCGAGCAAATCTCCTCTTCTCGTACAGCAAGCATCATCGGCGACCAGGTTGATTTCGGCCATACCTGGTTCTCTTTTCGCAATTGGTCCTGATCCATCGGATTATATTTGGTATGTACATTATTCTTCTTTGCATTACATTCTATATTTCTGCTGTGTACTGTTTTTGTCGGAAAGAAGGAGGTTCTTAGATCAAATTCTATCAATACCCTGGCCGAAACATGATGCCCATATCTCCAAGAAGATATATCCTTAGGAAGAAAGCAAAATAAGGGCGTTAAGCTTGAAGTCTAGGCTCTATGTTGAGTGTATTTCATATATTGTTATGGTTTTATGGATGTGTTGTGATATATTCTCTTGTATTTTGTGCGCTTGTTTTAGAAAGTACATTGTTTTCTGACATATCGTTCATTCTTACGTTTCCTAGAAGAAAGAGGGATTCAATAAAAACCCCAGCCACCCTTTTTATTTCAATTCTGTGGCGATTTCTCACAGATCCCTTTCCCGTCTCATTTTTCTCTAAATCAAGTGACTTGTCGAGTCCGGTCTTGTATCATATCGCGACGATTACAGATACTGTGATATTTTACCAATCTTTTGATATAGAGGAGGTATTTGAAGGTGGATATGGCGGATGAATATGATCCGACCGGAGAATTAGACGTTCCAACTTACGCGCCCATGCTTGGTGATGAATCGGATGAAGAAGCCAACAATGAGCAGGAAAGTGTGACATATCTCGAACCAGCGAAACATCAGGAGAGCGCAGGTAGAGATGACGTTGATGATTATGATCCTGCTGCCAGCATTAATTCAGCTCCCGCACCTTTCACGCCGGCAGAAAGTCAACCGCTGCCTGCTATATCTCTAATCCCGTCGCTATTAGCTGCTTCCCGAGCTGGTGTACATGCGTCATCTTCCCCCGCGGCTGAATCTCCATATTCTCTTACATCTCAACTGGAGCCCACTCCAGCTAAAGACAAAATTGAAGAACCTGAAGGCGAAGATAGTTCCTCGTCTTCGGAAGAAGATGATTCTGAATCTTCAGATTCCGACGATTCGACACCTTCAATCTCGGATCCAGCTACTCTGGCGGCAACAGCCCCTCGTCTCCGAAAACGTCTTCCTAAAGATACAGTCGGTTTGATTGAAGATCGACTAAAGCGTGATGGACTACATGCACCTCTATCTCTATTCAACGAACTCATTGCAGAGTATACTCGTCGAGGAAAACTCGATTCTGCTAGAGAAGCATACGAACGATCTCTAAAGTCTTATCCTAGCGTTGCTTCTCAATGGGTTGCGTACGCTGATATGGAGCAAAGTTCGGGAGAATTTGCTAGAGCGGAAGAAATTTTCAAGCGAGCAGTCGAGGCTGTAACAAGTCTAACAGTTTGGCATCATTACCTAACATATGTCCGTCGGCGTAACAACGTGGCTACGGAAGGAGAACCTGCTCGAAGAGCAATTTTGCAAGCTTTTGAGCTAGTTGTTGGAAAAGTCGGAATTGATGTTCGATCTGGCAAAATATGGAGAGAGTATATCGAATTTGCCAAGAATTCTCCTGATGGTAAATCAACTTGGGAAGCTCAACAGAAGATGGATTTATTAAGAAAATTATATCAACGGGTTGTTTGTATCCCGGTTGAAAATTTGGAACATTTATGGCAGGAATATAATTCTTTTGAAAATTCTCTTAGTAAGACTACAGTGAGCGATCCTATATTTGCGTATACAGGTCGAGGTGCAATTTACTAATATGATACTATATAGGCTCGCAAATTCCTGTCGGACAGAGCACCTGCTTACATGACTGCTCGTTCATGTCTCAAAGAACTGCAGCAGACATCATACCACTTGCAGCGCGATGCTGTGCCGAATCGGCCAAAATGGCGTGAATCTGACCTTTCGCAAGTCTCTTATTGGAATCGATGGATTGCTTGGGAACGTAAGGATCCTCTTGGATTTACCTCTGAAGACGGTAAGGGCGGAATGCCCGGTGGTAAAGAGCAAGTGATTGAGAGAGTCATATATGCTTACAAGCAAGCATTGCAACCTCTTCGGTTCTATCCGCAGATGTGGTTTGATCTGGCAGAATACTGTGCATCGACGGGAATGCCTGACGATCAGATGGCACACTTGAAGGAAGGCGTTGAAGCAAATCTCGGCAGCTGTTTACTAAACTTCAGACTGGCCGAGGTATTTGAAGTAGCAAAGAAGCGAGACGAAGCGAAATCGACATATCAGAACCTTGCTGCCAGCATATTGAAAGAAATCAACAACGTCGAAAGTCTCGGTGCAGAGAGAATCAAAGCTTTGAAGAATTCCATCACTGCCGAACTTGATGATGCTAGTAAGCGTCCGACATTGGATAGTGATCTGTTTGACGAAGATTACGATTCTTCAACATTGCCGAGACAGGATCGTGTCACACTTAATCGAATTAAAAAGACGGAAGATAGAACAAAGAGACTTATCGCTGAACTATCGAAAGACCTCACACTTTGTAACACAATGTACATGCGTGCTACTAAGCGTATGGAAGGTCTTAAGGCTGCTCGACAAGTTTTCAGCGAAGCTCGAAAATCACCATACTCTACTCACCACATATTCGTCGCGTCCGCATTGATGGAATATCATCACAACCATGGTCCTGAAATTGCAAGCAAGATTTTTGAACTTGGATTACGCAAATTTGCCGATTCAGCGCCATTTGTTGAACAGTATCTTGATTTCCTGTTGGTGACGAATGATGATACGAATGCGCGCGCTCTGTTTGAACGAACCGTTTCAAGATTATCGCCAGAGGACGCGGAGCCATTGTTTAGAAAGTTTTATGCTTATGAAGCTGCTTATGGTAGTGAATTATCTACGGCTTCTAAATTAGAATCGCGCATGCTTGAATTATATCCTGATATTTCTCCTATCGCTCGTTTTGCAGGTCGCTACACGCTTGGAGGCCACTGTATCATCGACGAGCAAGAAGTCGGGCCGACAACCTATCGCGAAATAACTCAGGATGAAGTTGGCAGTGTTGGAAAGGTCAAAAAACAGAACGAAGAGATATCCGACGACGAGGATTTTTTCCAAGATGAAATTTTACTTGCTGCAAAATCAAAGTCTATGGGTTCTGATGCTACAAAAACTACACGTTCTCGTAAGAGATCGAGGACCGAATCAAAGAATGAACCGCGCAAGCGAAGTCGTAATCGAAAGAGGGAGAAGTCAGAGTCAAAAGTGACGGCCCTACAATCCTCGGAATCATCTTCTGTATTATCAGAGAAAGATGGCGGCAGTAGCGCTTACGAATACACTTCATATCTTTCGTCTTCTTCGTTTCCGGAAGGAATCATACATCTATTATCGCTGCTTCCGCCTTCATCTACATATAATGCGGTTTCTTTCGACGTGGAGGGGGTAATGAGATTGATTGATAATACAATAATTCCTCATTCGCCTCCTCCAAATGCCGACTTGTCGCGGTTCAGAAAGATGTGAGGAGAGATGCTATTGAATGAAGCGGTTTTATGATATTGCTCAATACTTGCAGAATTGTTTGCTGAGGTGTAAATTGTATTCTGTAAAAAATGCATTATTTATGTGGTATTTAAAATTATAACTCTTGTAGCCCGTAGATTGCCACTTATTAAAGGTGTAAGCTCGTAGAATATGATGAATCCTGCAAAGTAGTATGCATTTTGCCAATTTTCCTTCTTGTGCCAATATGCTCCCAACTAGCGGCCGGATTCAAGAAGATAGATGATCGATTCGTCTGCTCATTGGGCGCAACTATTAAGAAGGCGTGTGCCTATGAGAACTCAAAAGCAGAAAAGAGTTTCAGACCTTAACCTCTGAATTACTGCATTCGCCAGAATCCAAACGACCTGCAAGCAGGCCGCCTTTGTTTCAATTTTACCGGCCGTAACTATTCGTTGCACTTTTTCTATAATTGACAACTATCTCCCGCATAGTAGAGACTAGAACTCAGTCTAGCGAGAGATGATGAATTCAGTGTGGGAATTGCACGTGTCAGTGATACGCATTCAGCACCGTATCAGCATATTAGTACTCCCTCGCTTCTGTTGTAACTCTGTGGTCTCTATGTCATGAATCTATAATCATCTGCTGCAGTTATATTTTATACCTATGTCTTATTTTCTGAATCGCATAGCGATCAGTCAGTGTGCTCGTAGTCATTACGCGTGGCCTGTGAGCTGAACGATCAGAGAACAATTGTCGAGCAAATCTGTTTTCGCTTATAGACATAAGTCTAATTACACAGCAAGATTCTCAATATACAGAAAAGAAAATTAGGAACGACACTGGGATCGCCATTGACTAAGTTGACTTTGCACCTGCGTGGTATTCGATGACGCTTCTTGTTCACTCTTGTTGGCTGTGCCTTTGATTAGTTAGAAGTGAGCTGCTGCTGCAAATGGAAATTGCCTGCTTATTCTGAATTTTCAATAGCTATTAGTCTCATTTGATTAAAATGTAAATATATGCTTGCGCAAATAAGGAACGAGCGCTGTGAAGGTGTTAGAGTGAAGTTTACCTGTCGGCCGTATCAAGCACACCCGCCTTGTGCGACCTTCGTCCGAAACCACTTTTGCTTCATCGAATCCTCATTTGTACTTTGAAATCTTTTTTTCGTACGCTGTTTACGAAATTAGTCGTCATATGATGGGATTGCTGCGGAGAAGTAGATCTTCAAAGTTTTGTTTACGATTTCAATCAACTTCACAACTGCAGACGTCTCTCGCCAGCAATGATGTGCCTGGGTGATGCGACACATTCAAAACACTTCTTAGCTTTCTACTCCCCTTTTAAGATACTCTATGGATTACTGAGACGCTATGCATGCGTCATGGAGACAAGCGCCTACATTATGGGGATCCGGACGTTACCGGATGATTGCAGCAACGAAACAGCTCCATTTTTCCGTGCAGCTGATAGTACGCGTTTAAGGATGATAGAAATTGAATTACAGTCTTTGCCAACGATTTCACGTATTTGCGGGTTATATTTCTTCGAAATTCTTGCGTTACCGGCAGAGAATGGGCAAATCTGCCAAAAACAGCAGTGGGCTAAGTGCATCTTGTTACCGGTTTTGTCACCGCCGCACTCGATTTTGATCCACTTCATCAACGCCGACCCGTTTCCTGCCCTTTTCCTGGTCAGAAAGGTGACAACTGGCGCGGAAGATTCTGTCACGCGCGCGCTGATCAGGGCTGGCCCGGACCGAATATAAATACGGGCCTTCCCGTCCTCCATCTCCTCTCCTTCCCTTCTCTTCACACTCAACAAAGCTTCCCCAAGCTCTCGGGCACCCTAGCCTTAATTTCTATTAAGTCGGTCTGACTCTATTAAGACGTTATCATCTATATGTCCTCGTTGATCTCATTGAGTATGTCTTCTCTTCTTGACCTGGCCCATCTTGCACCCCATTAACATCTATTATACAGAACTCCTACAGTACGTCTGCACGTCTGCACGTCTGCACGTCTGAAATCTATCACTGCGTCCGGTCTCTACGTTCACACATGTCCATCGTCATTTCATCTGTTCACATGTACTTTTACTTGTTCCCTGCTTGGCACGTCCATGATGGGTCCACACTATCGTATTATGACGGTACTTGATCCATAGATAGTTTAGCGGCAGAGCATCTCGATGTGTGTATTGACCTCTGCTTAGCTTGTTGCAGCTTTTTTGCCAGCTTGTTGCAGTTACTAATGTGTTCCTAGGCCAAATTGAGTGAACTTCTCGTCCATCATCATCGCCCCTGACCTCGATTGCTTTCATTCTCATCGAACATCACAGCATTCAACCGTCCTAAGCCTGATCTTAGCTACACCGTCTTGTGTCTATAGCCACCATTATTCATGCATATCTGCGGAAGTCATTTCTATTCATGGACGGTCTTGTTGGTTAAGGGGCGCGACGATTGAGGTTCACTCTACTCTGTTCTGTTACTGTCCTGTTCTGATACCCCATCATTCTGTTCTGATACCCTGTCACCTCTGGCGTTGACCTCTGTTGCACGAGAAAATTACAAGAAGGGTGGCATGCCATTGTCATTCCCCGATGGGCTCAGAATATTACAGTCTTTGCTATGGATCTTTAATGTTTGAATATGCAAAGACTACATGATGATGCCCGAGAAGATGTAAGAAGGTTGGCATGCCATTGTCAACCCCGGTGGGCTCAGAATATCATGAATAGTCTTAAATTTGCTTTATATATTATGTGAAATGTGTTGTATCAGATAGAGTAACGACAGTGATTGCGACATTGCCATTGACGATAGTGATGACTCTGAAGGTGACCTTATGAGCTTGATGCTGAATGAGGAATGGCGGTGAGACTGGAGAAAGATAATATTTTCTTTTTTCTTTTTCATATTCCCAAATATGATTATACCTGGTACTTGTATTTGAATGATCTAGGCATTTCATCTTGGGCATGTTTTGTTCACAAGTGGATGTCTGAAGATGATAATAATTTGAAGCGAGATATTTTATTTACACTATGTATATGCGGTTCTGGATCATGTGTGAACACTAAGGAGTACGATGCATTATATAGCGAATGTATAACTCGGGAAAGTTAGAAAATACAGACCTTTAGACGCGTCTAGCAAGCCTATGCATGGTGAAGCGACGCGACGCGCTGGTGGTACAAATGCCTCATAGTAACGCACGCTTACTCAAGTGTCACATAAGCAGTTGACGTGTTGCCCAACCGCCGCTACATCTCAGGATCAAAGGATCAAGAAGCTGTGAATTGCTTTGCCGTCGAAACAGTAAATTGAAGTACCTCTCAATTACCTGCTGGCATAATAAAAAGATTAGATTGATTTGGGAGGTGAATTCAAGATGTCTACGCTTGCTGCATACGTTCTTGATTTCGCGTACACGTTCACGTCCTGCATCACCTGCTTCCCGTCTCCGTCACTGTACATCAACAATCGCAGTTACAAGATCCAACGACTTCTTGGAGAAGTATGAATTCTTTTATTTAGTTGGCTGTTACTAGAAGATGCTAGTGCTGACTAATTGACTGGTGATCTTTGTATAGGGTGGATTTTCCTATGTTTACCTAGTTCAAGCTCAGAATGGCGAGCTGTTTGCGCTCAAAAAGATCCGGTGTCCATTTGGTGCCGAGAGCTTGCAAACGGCAATGAAAGAAATAGACAATTACAAACTATTTCACGATGAGCTTATTATCAATATGATTGTACGTCCCATAAATTGCATTGCGAGATTATAAGGCAGACAAGCTGACATCGGCACAGGACTCGAACGTAGTTCAAGAACGCGACGGCTCGAAAACTGTTTATATTCTTCTTCCCTACTTTCGCCACGGCAATTTACAAGACACGATCAATGCTAATTTAATTAACGGTACATATTACGATGAGAAAAAAGCTCTGGAGATATTTCTGGAAATTGCAAAGGGTGTGCGGGTTATGCACAAACACACGGGTGGCTATATTGGGGCTACTGCCAGTAGTCGGAGTTCCGTTGGAATAATTGAGGATGAGCGTCCGCTCATGGCTTCGGAATCTGATATGCAAAGTGTAACTCAAAGTTTGGCTCCTAACTCGACATCAGATGTTCGAATTGTTCCATACGCGCATCGAGATATCAAGCCGGCCAATGTTATGCTGTCACAAACAGGTCTTCCAGTACTAATGGATCTAGGAAGTTGTATGCAAGCGCGGATCGACGTATCTTCAAGATCGCAAGCTCTCGAAATTCAAGATAACGCAGCGGAACATTGCACGATGCCATATCGAGCCCCTGAACTTTTTGATGTTCAAACCAAAACTGTATTAGATGAAGGTGTAGATATCTGGAGTATGGGATGCACATTTTTTGCCATGCTTTACTGCTCCTCACCATTTGAATTACAGACCGCCGAAACTGGTGCAAGTCTAAGTTTGGCTATAATTAACGGACAATATCGATTTCCTGATGCGCCAAAATACTCTGACACAATGAAGGACATGATTCGCGCTTGCTTGACTGTAGATCCGAGTAAGAGACCAAATATTGACGAGGTTATTGAGCGTATAGAGAATGCGAAGCAAAAAGCTGCGTTGAGATCGTAGCGGCGTATATGATTTTGGGAAATGTTATAGATAATTGCTTGATTACGGTATTTACAGCATTAGAGTTCTACGAATGACAGGAATTGGTGAAAGTTGGCGATTACTCTTTTTTTGTGTTAAAATAGATATAGTTCATTTGAAACAGTCGTAGGTATAATCTCTCATCATGTAAACTTTTAAATCATTCAAATCGCCTTCTTTCTGCTCAATGCCTTATCAGCCTCCCAAACACCGCGATCAATGACGGTCGCGACAGCCAAGACACCTCCAACAGCTGCACACACGCCGATCAAAAATGATCCAAAGGATTTCGTTCTCTCCTCGCGATTGATAACCTTCATAGGTGATATATCATAGGAAAAGAAGACACCCGGGATCCCACCACGAGCATGCATTGTGTTTTTGTGATCTTCATCTCGGCCTCCACGGATTGGTCGTTCATGTGACGTGACAGAGTATTGGTTAGTTTCAACGGAATTCTGTCCTATGCGTTCGAATCTCGTAGATACAACCTTGACAAAGTACATGTAGTTAAAGTTTCTCTCGGTAGTGCGCTTAACGGTATGATCCAGAGGATTGTTTATGCCATCATGATAAGGACCAAAAGACAAGTAGTGAATCTCGTGCGCAAAAGTGTGCACGACATCAGAGGTTGAGTATTGATTTAAATCATGAACATGCACCGATGGAGACGTATACGACTTACCCGGGGCAAAATGGAAATTTCCAACAACTTTGTTAACTCCAAAATGGCCGGCAATGTTGCAACCCTCATGCTTAACAGCTTCAACTCGCTGAGGATAGTTCTCGCGCTCACATTGCTCGACTCCTGTGCCGTCCCCGAACGCCCAACCGACTTCTTGATATGCATTTCGTACATCGTCGCAAGTGTTGCAGCACTTCTTTCCTTCCTCATCCTTGGGAATTGCTCCGTAGCATGGACCACAGTAGTTCTCGTCTAGATGGTGCGCAGTCTCGCCGACGGGGTGGAGATCAAGGGATTCGGAGCTGATTACTGCACCTTCGGGAGACAGACGGGTTTTGATGATGCCATGTGAAATTTCAGTTTGCTGTTCTCCGGAAACATCCATGACATCAAGAGTGAGCATGTCGCATGGAATGGTGGGAAATGTTATGTTCAAGTTGATGTTCATTCGTTCGCCTGGTCACACACAGTATTAGAAGATGCTCTTTTTACTCTCTCGTAAGAACAGGAAGATACCTCGTGTCTTGTCCACAATTAGTTCGGGCCTGTTCGAGATGCTCCGGTAATCCCTCCATTCCGAGATAACAAGCAGAAAAATAGCAAGCCCAGAAACAATTGTCACGATACCGCCAGATGTCGTCCGCACTCGCGCGTCTTCGACCGTTTTCGAGAACGCGTCAAATGTTGTCAGCCTCCTCCGGGGCGCCATCGTCACTATACGCAGAGCAGCCGCAGCAACAACGACTGTCTTTTATGAAGCGAGAATGCAGACAGGGCAATTATGTCTGGTCTACGGAATTGGGCGATTGTCGACAACGTCGAGGAAGCTGGCACGCTCCGAGGGGATTCTGATGAGGAAACGTGGCGCGCTAGAAGCGTATTGTGGAGCACACAATACGGTGTTTGGGCAGCTGAACCGCCGTGCTCCTGCGCCCACGAGTGTTGCATATCGTGCAGCCACGGGGTCATGACACGCGCTGAGTGCCTCTCGCCCGCTACTGGCCAGTTTTAGCTAACGATCAATAGAGGGAGCCCGCATTCAGTTATAAATTACAGTCATGAAGTTTATTGTATACAGGTCTGATATATCATCATGGTCATATGTGCATTGCCTCTCTCTTTGCTCATACTTTTGCGCTCATCAATAAATCTCTCACTTAGCAAAGTGCAGGTCGAAATTCAACCATTTCCGCGCCAGAACCTGCTGCACGTCCAAACTAGGATCACCATATGTAAATGGGCTGAAAAAGACATAGACTCCGTAAATGAAGCCCACGATAATTCCAGAAACAATCCAGCTTACGCCAGTGCTAAGAGGATACACTGTAGGAGGTCTGACGCTTCGAACAGCCGCCTCATTCGTCTTGGTTTCAGTCTTCTTAGCTGTGGCACTGGCTGGTGGAGGATAGGCAACTGGGAAAGCGCCAGGGTTGCCAAAAAAGAAATCAAGAAGAGCGCCAGCTGCCAACGCCGACGCAAGATGGGCTGGCAGATAATGATGCAAGAACAGTTGACGGCCCATAATGTAAAATGGAAAATAGTGCGCTGCCCATGCAAGCAAGAAAAATCCAGCCGAATTGTATAACCGGTTTCGTACGTTCTCAGCTAAGACGTAGTAGTGACGTCGCCGAGTCAACTGATCGGCCACCAAAACACCGGCGAGAACGGCTAAAGAGCAGGTCGCAAACCACCAGCCAAGAAGATTTCCCACCAAGTATATCTGCTGACGCGCATTATTGTCGGTCCAGAAAGAGACGCCTCTGAGCATGAATGGCCACTCAGGTGGGTGAGATGCATAAGGGTGTGACGACGTCAGTGCGTTGTTGTGACGGAACATCGAAATTTGAAGCTCGAGCCATTTTCTGATAAATGGAATATGCTTGACCTCCTTCTTCGCGACTTGGTTGCGCGGATCTGAAGGATCCATATCCACAATTGCGTTAACAAGCCAGGTATTAGATACCTGAGCGGCGTTCTTGTTACCGTTGATCTCTTGCTGCTTGTAACCCCAGTCTGGAAGCAACTTGTCGTTTTGAGTCCACAAGGCAACCTTGGTCGGCATATGGATCAATTTGAAAAAGCCTGCATGCGAGCGGAAAGGATCTCTCTTGCCCGTGTTCAATCGAATCTCAAACAACGTATCATTATGACGAGGTCCAGAAGCTTCATCTGGGCTAACGGTTGTAAACTCCTGGTTAGTAGGGTAATGAGGAGATGCCACATCATGAGTGAGGAGAAAAGTCGAGGTAGCGACATGGTACAATTGTACAATGTCACCACCCTTAACACCATGTCCATACTTGTTGTCTTCGGCAAATGGAACTGCAGGAATAATAATCCACTCGTTGTTCGCATCTTCATAAGGATATCCCGTAACCTGTTGTCCTTGAGAAGAGATACGACCGTCATCGTAACGCAATGGGTACCGATCTGGGTGCGAATGCAAAAATGTCTTTGTATCCTTGTGCTGAAATGAAATCTTATCATAGTAATTGATAGGCTTTGAAAGCAACGACATTTCATTGTCACCAAGAGTTTCTTGGAATTCAGGACTCATAAAATCATCTCCAGGACCAGACTTGGAAAGAACCCAAAAGTGAACTTGGAAGAAAAATAAGAAAATCATGAATGGGATGACGATTAAGCACAGAGCGCGAGCAAAGAAATGCTTTCCAAAAACTCTCTAAAAAGTTACGCAATCGTTAGGTTAATCGTGAAAAAAAGAAGCGCTTCATAATTGTCGTCGTACTTACCAAAGTCAGGCCAGATCGAAGCTCCAACAAATTCCAGAGATCAATTATCACGGCCAAACCAATGGTGAGGAAAGTGAAAATACCAACATACTTGGTGCCGATAGTGCACGCAAGAGCGACTCCGGTAAGAGTCAGCCATGTCCACCACTTTCCACTAAATGGCGCGTTGCGGTAACGCATAAACTTGACGTAGGCGTACATGGCGCAGCTCATAGAGAAGATCAGCGTGGCGTCCAGTAAAATCAATCGCGTCTGAGTAATATGGGCGTTGTCAAACAAAATTAATGCCGCGGATACAACGCAGGCGGGAAGACTGTATCCGCTGTGCTTCATGGTAAGAAACACGACAGGAACGGTGAGAGATCCAAGGAGGGCCGGAAGCGCTCGGTAGGCAAGGTAGGGCACCTTGTTCTGAGTGTAGCCATCGCCGATGTTCTCAAATAAAAATGCGCCATCGTATCCAACTAGCCATCCCACCAAAGCAAAAAGCAGCTTTCCGAATGGAGGATGGACGTCGAAGAAATAGGTCCGTTGTAGATACTACGTCATGTTAGAAACAAGTTCATGCGGGCCGCACAGGGAGCAATTGAGCCCCGATCGTTGATACTTACATAACTAGCAAATTTTCCAAAGTGAACTTCGTCAAACACGACTTGATCAGGATGATTCAGAAAATAAAAGCGGGTATAGAATGCTAGTACGGTGAGCACAACCAGCGCCAAGTTATACTTTCGCTCCTCATTCCTCGCAGCCTTGGGCGATGGCGGATCCAGAACCAATGTGGTACGAATGCTAGTATCGGCAATGGCCGCTTCTGTCGTCCCGGTCTTGTCCACGGGAACTGGCGCTGGTGCAGGCTCGTTGGCTGCTGGGGAAGTCGACGCGCTATTGGAGACTTTACTCGACTTCGACTTTTTTCCGTCACCCTTCTCGGTGTTGGCGCGCGCTGCGTCTTTCGGAGCCATGATTACACAATACGCGGCGACTATATACTGATCCAACTAGAGATCAAGTCCAACAATTATGCGGATCGGTGAACAAAGGAGCAGCACGAAACGAGTGAAGAGTATACGTGGCTAGAGAAGGGATAAAAATAAGACTTTTATCGTGGGCGCGGCTCAGCACACGCGCCCGCCGAATCATCACTCGGGAAACGCGCACCATAATACGGTTCTCTGTTCCGCAATACCAGAGCCGGATATCAATAGCTGTGCGAACACTGTAGCGTCGTCGAGAAGACGAATGAAACTAGAATATATTATAATTACAGCGACCCTGTGTCCAGTTGCAGAGGGAATGACGCATCAAGTCGGTCCAGAGTTGAAGTGCAACCGCAGGCGCGTTCCTCAACATAGCTACGGAAATTCATTCAAAGGTCTAGTCTGATATCAACATTCGGCATTATCAGAGATCCACTCCTTGTCGAGCATCATCACTCTATCAGATGCAACACACTTCACCTGACACAAGCAAAAACTGCGCAATATTCCCCGATTGCTATCGAATCCTCGTGGCGTAGAGATTTCCTTCATGATGCTCGCTTCACACGCCTGTGTAACCTTTTAGAGCGTCGTAATTACTTCGAGATAAATCAGAAAGCAGCGGGGTTATGGTGCATTGCTCAAGTGAATATGCACTGGCATGCGTCGGTCGCGGTCGTAAACCGGACTGAGCTTGCAGACAAACAGGGTTATCCACTTATAGGAAAGGAATCCCATCGCTCTTTGCAAATAATGCATCAGAAAACAAATTAGAGCGTACTATAGAACAAAATCTGACGGAACAAGAGTGGTTCCAGTGCAGTTAGCATATAACAGGATGGTCGACATGTCCGGCAGCACAGCACGCTCAATGCAGCCTGCACGCCTCGTCTACCTCATTAGCAGGCACTCAACAAATCTATATTTGAATGACAGCATTTATTGAATAACGGCATTAAAACGCATAATCGTTGAGCATGCACCGCGCCGCAGATGCGATTTTGTAGCTAGTATGATGAGTTTACAGTGTGTACTCATCGGATCTTGTCGACTTCGGCCGGGTAAGAATATTAAACCTCAGAGATGATTTTTGATATTCTGGTTATTTACGCTGTATCTGCAGCTTCCTTTCCTGATCCACAGTCAACAATCATCCCGCGATCCGCTAATTAGACTCAAAGGTCTGTTGCTCACCATGTCGGTTCATCCCTCCCGACTGGCGCAGCTGCCCACCGAGTCCGACATGATGGACGTCGACCTGCCTGCCGCGTCGCCTGACAACGGCGTGTATCTGGAAGATCTAGCCGTCAATAACGATTATACGATACGAGGGACCGATATGCGAACTCAGGTTTATCTAGAGGAGCAAGAGCGCAAAAAAAGAGCTAGCAAACTTGCTGTTCCAACAGATGATCTAAAAGTTCGAGAAACTCTTCGCGGATTGGGCGAGCCAATTACTTTGTTCGGAGAGGACAAAGCTGATCGACGATCTCGATTACGATCGGTTCTGGCTGCTAGAGAAGATGAAGGGGGTCTAAATGATGTGGACATGCAGAGTGCGTCGGAAGGCTCTGAGGCGGGCGAAGATGAGGAGTTTTACACACAGGGCGGAGAAGAATTACTGAAAGCTCGACAAGAAATAGCATATTACTCTTTGAAGAAATCACGGCAAAGGCGGGCGATACAGATAAATGAAGCCAAAGTCTCATTATCGAAACTTGCGACTCAGTCTAAGTCGCTGACCGAGTATCTTAGACAATATGCGCTGCTCGGTACTCAGTTTGTCGATGTTCGGGCTGTCTCAGTTGTACGTTTCAGTCCAGATTCTCAGATAGTGGCATCCGGATCTTGGACAGGTTCTATCAGACTTGTCACCGTTCCTTCTATGGAAGACTACTCAACTGCGCTTCTACGTGGTCATACAGAAAAGGTTGGGGGGGTGGCCTGGCATCCTCAAGCAACTTTGCAACAATCTCCAAGCTCAGTGAATTTAGTATCAGGTGGAGGAGAAGGATCAGTGAAATTATGGTCGCTTGATGCACCTGAAGCTCTTGCCACCCTGAATGGACACGAAGGCCGAGTGTGCCGCGTTGCATTCCATCCTACAGGCCGCTTTGTCGCTTCAGCATCGTTTGATTACACCTGGCGCTTTTGGGACGTTGAGACTCAGCAGGAACTGATGATGCAGGAAGGCCATGCAAAAGAGGTTTACACAGTTGCTCTGCAGAAAGATGGTGCTCTGGCTGTATCTGGAGGATTAGATGGCTTTGGTCGGGTCTGGGATCTTCGAACTGGAAGATCCATCATGGTTCTTGACGGACACAGCAGAGAAATATACGGCGCAGACTTTTCACCTAATGGTTATCAGATTGCTACAGGCTCAGGAGATTCGACTATCAAGATTTGGGATATTCGAAAGGTCAAGGCGTCAGCTACCATCCCTGCACACAAGAACCTAATATCTGATGTGCGATTTTATGAAGGGGATGCAGCTATCCCTGAAGCTATTTCTGAGGGTGGTTTGCCATCTTTACGGGGCACATACTTAGCTTCAAGCTCGTATGATGGATCTATCAACGTGAGTCTCTCCATGTTTGTGCTTGTTTTTTGGTGCTAATGCTGACTTTTCGTAGATTTGGAAATCCGGCTCATGGGTATTGGCTAAATCTCTTAAGGGTCATAACGGTAAAGTCATGACAGTCGACATTTCTAATGATAACAAATTTATTGCCAGTGGTGGCTGGGATAGATCTGTTAAGTTGTGGGCAAGTGAGAATTTGGCATTCTGATTTTGCGGATATCAACATGCACAATCCGTGCCTAATTACAATGTGCAAGCAGTATTGGTTTCCTACAGACACGGCCAAAGAAATGCATCATGATGAAGGATAAGGGCCATGGTGGTTGAAATTTGTAAGATAAGTAAAGTTACTAGCAGGAGCATCTGCTATCATTGTTTATAATTGCAGCCTTTAGCTGCTACGCAGTATATACCGTCCTGGCGGTCGTAACTCATAACTCTTTATTTCGCGTCTCTTGAGATATAACATTGCCTATTCAATTATCAATTTATTCGTGCAGCTTGGTTCCATGACGCTTATGCCGCATCTGCGACGGCGCAGTCTCCCAGATTTTCTTGTTCAAACAGAGTGCGACCAGCACACCTAATCTCGCATGCCATATCTTCTCGTTTGCTTGCACGTAGTGTATTACTTTCTTTTTTTTGCTGCCGGCTCCCTTCTGCTTATTCAGAAGAGTAAAGCGAGCGCAGGCGCTCTTTTTCGAATCGGCGAGCCGCTGAAATCGGCCGCAGTTCTCTTTTTTTGGGCTGATCTTGCAGTTGCTCGATTACTGGCAGCACTCGCGCTTTTCGGGCATAGCACAATCTAAAGGCAGAACAGACGGACAGGAATCGTGTTTATGACGCGGGAAATATGACCGAACCGTCGCTTTCGACCTCCCGCGGCCCATCCCCTCCGTCTTCGCAACCTGGTTCGACCGCGACATCTCACATCAACGGCATCCTCACGCCGCACGGCTACGTCGTCAACAGCTACGAGAATGGCAGTAATGGCATAGAAAATGGGCTTTACGGTGTGATGAGTGGTGCGAGACTTTCGGATGGATCGCGCAACGATAGCCAGACGCTTGGTGGCTTCGACGAGATGAGAGATGATCCCGACGACGCTGCGTTCAAATACCACCAGCGAATGGCTTTGAGGCATGGGTTTGAAGAAGTCTATAACTCGGAATACTATATGTCACTTTTGGCTCAGGTGCGTATTCTACTGTTTATAGAATTCAAATGACGTGGCTGACACTTCGCAGAACTTCTACATTTATTTTGATGATAAAAGGCACGAAACCGCAGGAAACCCCAAGCCCCCCTCCGCCGCTTCGTCAATAGGAAACAATCTGCCTGATTGGCGCATGAAAGACCGCCAAAAGACAGTATCGGCAGCGATTGTTCTCTGCTTGAACCTTGGAGTCGATCCTCCGGATGTGGTGAAGACAGACCCATGCGCGAAGCTTGAAGCTTGGGTGGACCCGGGCGATCATAATGATGCTAAGAAAGCACTTGAATTGATTGGCAAAAACTTGCAGACGCAGTACGAGACTCTGAGTATGCGCACGCGCTACAAACAAAGTCTAGATCCTAATGTTGAAGATGCGAAGCGATTCTGCATCAGTTTGCGGCGGGGCGCTAAGGACGAACGAATATTATTCCATTACAACGGCCACGGAGTCCCACGACCTACCCCTTCTGGTGAAATTTGGGTTTTTAACAAGGGATACACGCAGTATATTCCCGTGTCGATTATGGATTTGCAGACATGGCTTGGTGCACCTTGTCTATTCGTGTATGATTGTCATGCGGCTGGCAACATTGTCAAGAACTTCAATCGATACGTCGACCAGCGTATTGCCGATGACAAACTACGCAGCCGCGACCCTAACAGTAATATCCCGCCGCCAGCATTTTCGGGTGTAATGTACAAAGAATGCATTCAACTTGCCGCATGTCGCGCGAACGAGAGCTTACCAATGAATCCTGACTTGCCTATGGATTTATTCACCTGCTGCCTCACGACTCCTATCGAGATCGCCATCCGATGGTTTATTCTTCAATCACCGCTGCCACGTGCAAAACTAAATTTGGATGTCACTATTCCTGGACGTTTAGCCGATCGAAGAACCCCACTTGGCGAGCTAAATTGGATTTTTACGGCAATTACAGACACAATAGCATGGTCACAGCTGGAAGCTCCATTATTTAAGAAGCTTTTCAGACAGGATTTGATGGTTGCGGCCTTATTTCGGAACTTCCTTCTCGCTGAAAGAATCATGAGAGTTCATAATTGTCATCCAGTATCCGAACCGGCGCTACCACCGACTCACAACCATCCAATGTGGGAATCGTGGGATTTGGCGGTCGATCAATGTCTTGCGCAGCTGCCAATGCATGAGGCAGCCGAAGAAGGCGGACAAACGTATGAATATAAGCATTCGACGTTTTTCGAAGAACAGTTAACTGCATTTGAGATATGGCTTAAGTACGGATCGAAGACGAAACGAAGGCCGGAGCAATTACCGGTTGTACTACAAGTTCTATTATCGCAGGTGCATCGACTACGTGCTCTTATCCTTTTAAGTAGGTTTTTGGATTTGGGCCCATGGGCGGTATACTTGGCTCTCTCGATTGGTATTTTCCCGTACGTTTTAAAGCTTTTGCAATCACCTGCTCAGGAACTTCGCCCTGTACTAGTTTTCATCTGGGCACGTATCATGTCAGTTGATTATCAAAATATCCAGCAAGAACTCTTAAAGGACAACGGATGCAGCTACTTTATACAGATTCTCACTTCAAAAGACGGACTTCCTACAGGAGCAGAAAATGTAGGAGAGCATTATGCTATGTGCGCGTTTATCATCGCGCTGTTCTGTCGAGGCAACAAGTCTGCTCAAAGAGCGTGCATGGGACCAGATGTACTCCAAGCTTGCTTGGTACATATCCAAGATCCAGATTGTGCTCTGCTCAGGCAGTGGGCTTGTCTGTGCATTTCACAGTTATGGGACAGTAATCCGGAAGCCAAGTGGATGGGTGTACGAGAAGATGCTCCTACAAAATTAGCTATTTTATTGGATGATCCGGTTCCTGAGGTCAGAACTGCTGTTTTGGTTGCTCTATCGACCTTTTTGGAAACGACCGAGAATGAAGTTAATGCTGCGACTGATTATAACGAAGAAGTCGAGAATCGTGAAGCTCAAATAGCTTTTGCAACACTCAAGCTTACTGGTGATGGATCTGGAATGGTACGCAAAGAGATTGTTGTTCTCTTCTCGCGATTTGTTAAGCATTATGCATCGAAGTTCATAGTTATTGCGTTCAGACAACTGGAGCTTGACAGACAGCAGTTTAGACCTACAAGCGGAAGCACTATCTCGAACGGTTCTTCCCTTGTGTCGCTTGATTTCCCACACAGTACTATTTTTGTAGGAGTTTGGAAGGCATTATTAGTGTTATCTACGGATCCTTTCATTGAGGTCGGCGATATGGCTTCATTGGTTGTTGACTATGTGTACCTTCTATTGCTTAACTCACCTTTGGCTCGTGTTTCCGAAGATCTTCTGGAAAGCGTCAAAGGAACGCTGTCTCGACATTCATCTGTCGCTATCGTCGCCGCTGACTCTGATGTATCATCGATTATCTCACAGTCCGCATCTTCTTCACCCCAGCGGCAAGCTTCAGCTGGATCATCTTCTGTACTCGCATCTACCCTGCGCCGTTCAGTTTCCATCGCTGCATCGCTTCGAAATCTCGCTTTAGGCTACAATGAAAATGATACCCCTGTTGCGGAGCCTAATCATCCGCCGACTCCAGGTGGTGTTTCTGTCTCTACTATTCCATATGGCGCTGGAATTCATCCCAATACAGCAAGATACTCGAGGCGCAAGTCTCACGAGCCAATAACGATGCCTCTTCAGAGTGGATTTTTTGACTGGAGTTGCGAGTACTTCCAGGAACCTCAAATGAGTCAAGCGGAGATGGATGAACCGGGAAGTGTCGACTATAATCAAAGACTGTGGCGACGGACGCGAAATGAGAAGACTCTTGCATATACTCAGCCGCAGAAGGAGCTTGCCGCGAGCTCGTCATGGAACTATCAAATTGGATTCATAAACAACGCAACACAGCCCACTAAGTTAGCGTTTGCGCAATTTGAACCGCATTTGATCGTTGTTGATGATCGTGACGGCGTTACGTATGAAATCCCTTTTTAGTACATTGCACAAATTGTCTATTTACTAAATTTATCATATTTTAGAGTATGGAACTGGCCTGAAAATAAACGTCTCAATCGATTCTGCAACATGAATCCTCCGGGAACTAAGATAACAGAGGCCAAACTCATTAACGAAGATGATATGCCGCTTCTCATGACAGGTGCCGGTGATGGTGTTATTCGACTATACCGCAACTACGAATCTGAAGACAAGATTGAACTTGCTTGTGCTTGGCGTGCTTTGACGGATATGCTTCCGTCGAATAAGAGTAGTGGCCTGGTGGCGGATTGGCAACAAGGTCGCGGTACTATGCTTGTTGGTGGTGACGTGAAAGTTATCCGACTTTGGGATGCTCCACGTGAGCTTTGTATGGCTGATATTCCTGCTCGTTCAGGAAGTCCTATCACTTCATTGACTTCAGATCAAGTTGCAGGGCATGTTTTTATAGCTGGCTTTGGGGATGGTGCGCTTCGAGTATACGATCGACGGGTTGATCCACGAGAGGCGATGGTGAAGGTCTGGAAATATCACAAGAGTTGGGTATTGAACGTACATATGCAACGCGGTGGTGCTCGTGAACTTGCTAGTGGCAGGTATGTTTTTATTCTACTGTCTGGTAATACGGTGACTAGTTTAGGCTGACTAATTTACAGTGTCGATGGTATGGTTCACCTTTGGGATCTTCGAAATGATGAGCCGGTCCTCAGCTTCCAGTCCCATCAACGGGGTATGCGTGCACATTACGTTCATGAGCATGCTCCTATTCTCGCCACCGGTTCTGAAACTGTGAAATTATGGCGTTTGACGGGAGAAAACACAGCAACTGTGAAGAACAACAGTGGCTATATGCTTCAGAATCGTATGTCATATGTCTCTGCTTTGGCCTTTCATCCTCATCGAATGGTTATGGCTGTTAATAACTCACATGATTCACATATTGGTGTATATAATTGCACGGCTAATTTGGTGCATGATTTCTCATGATTTCTGTCTGGTAGGTAATGTGCGTTGAGTTTGTTTTAGAGTATGACTGGGAATGGCTTATACGGTAATGCTGCATGAGGCACTGCTGTGCTTAATTTAAATATATATTACACTTTGTAAACTAGATGCTATGTACTCTCGATCTTCTTCGCGAATGATAGATGTTGGAAACTACCTAGTGCTCGTGCCATTGTTATTCTCTAGATCTACGTAGGTGCATTGACTAGGAAACACCCCTAACTACCCTATTGAGGAAAATCATTACTTTCTGCCGCAAATTCTTTTATCTCGCAATCCCGTAAATCTCATATGAATAATATCAATCAAATCAAAGACAAAATTTCGATTTTGACTGCAATTGCGATGATCGGATCCGACGATGAGCAGCGCCTTCAAAGCGCCGCACTAGTTTGCAAAATAGCTGTGCCACAAAATATCAAATTTAGAGTCATAGCTCAGGTCAGCTCTGAATTTTCACGCAAAAAATCATCGGCCCCCGCTGTTCGCTGCTGTATCGTTATTATGGCACCAAGAGGAAAGGCTAAGAAGCCAATTAGAGGAGGTGCGTTTTTCATTTTGTCTTCGTGGGACTGGAAATGGTACTGCACAATCTGCTGCAGCAATCTAACAATAATTTTGCTGTCATTTAGGCGGAAAGCACTTCACGCGAGGACTTCGCGAGCTGTCCGAAGGTGATGGATTCGAAGCGCCCATCGATCCTGAAGGAATTATTGATCAAGAGTCGGCTGGCAGCGCAAGACGTTCTCGTCGTGACTCTGGCTCGTCAGAGTCGGAAAGTGAGAGCGAGTCTGGATCTGGAAGAGAATCGTCACCACCGCCTCCGCCACCTATTGCAGTAGCTAATCCTAACAGAGCTGGTTCTTCAGCACCCTCATCGAGCGAGCCTCAGCAATTATCGAGAAGAGAGCGTGAAGCTATGCAGGCAGCTGTTGCTAAGGAGAGATATTGGAAGTTGCACGCTGAAGGAAAGACCGATCAAGCCAAAGCAGATCTCGCTAGGTTGGCAATCATCAGACAGGAAAGAGAAGAGAAGGCGAAACAACGCAAGGCAGAGCAGGAAGCGAAGGCCGCTGAGCAATCGGCTTCACGACAAGGCGGTGGCCGGCGTAAGTAAATGTATGCAAGGTGGAAAATGTCGCATTGGCAATTGTAGACCATATTATTGTAAAACTTGATTCTTTTATTACGGACCCGGAGTTTTGTGATATTAAATGTTCGTTTTTCGGCTCTTAATTTTCGGTTCAATATAGATATGTACAATAGTTTTGCCCTTCTTATATATGCAAGTTATTATGTCATTTTAACCAAATTAGCCCTATAAATGTACATTTTCTAGGGCGAGTCCAACTTTCCCAGAATTTCCACTATTCAATACGTCAGCGTCCTTCCTGTATTCAGCAAACTGATATTCACGCAATTTCCACTTTCTGTAAGACTGGTATGATAATAGAAGTGCCTGAAGACTGTGGTCGTACGAACGTAATTTATTCACCATCTCCCGAGCAATGCTCATCGCGTTCGCATTCTCAGTATCTCTGTGACAACAGTGAATAAAGCTCCTTAGTACTCGACGACTGGCCTTCAATCTATGATTATCTATCCGGTCAAGGAGCTCCATGCCGTCTTTAACCGAATGCATTACCGACATCAGCTTTTGGATGGTGTATTTATCAGGATGGACATTTGTCTCCTTGAATCTGTCCATTAATTTAAATGCCGTCTCTGGTTTTAGGCGATCTGCCTCAATAAGTTTGATAAGGATCGCATTCCATACTCCAATATCGCGCTTTCCAGCAGGCCCAAGTTCATCCATAACTCTCGCGGCGCTGTATAAGTCCAGCGAAGTCAACATTTTACCGATTGGCTCGGAGTGTCTCCCTCTGGGAAGATAGTAGACTTGCGAATTTTCCTCCATACTGGTGGTTATGATGGAGCGTAAGGCTTTGCCTTTACTCAATAAAGGCATTCCTTGACGAGTCATTGTTTCCATCGTATCCAGCGCAGTTTGCGGGCTAATGTATCGCATCACTGAAATTAGCGATAAATAACCTTCGCGCAGCATTAGCAGTTTTCGAGAATGCATGTCATCAACTAATATCTGCAAGGCTTCCAAAATATATGACCTTGTTTCACTTTTTGAATAATTTATCGAATTGGAGATTGACAGGAGATACATAACTCGGTTATAAGCATAGCTAGTTCTCAAGCAGTCTGAAGCATGCGCGACAAACATTCGTGCTAATTTAGGTAGATAAACTGGATTCTCCCAGAAACTCTGTCGGATAAGCCTAATGAGAGCTATCATTTGTGAGACTTTATCCATTTTTGCATAGTGTTTTCGCGTAATGTCTAGCATTATTCGTAATGTAGATCGTGTAAGTTTCCGCTGTAAGGTGAAGAGTAGCACAACTGTTGGCCAATAACAATCTTTCATTACATTGATCGCCTCAGCAGCAGTTCTAGAGCGAACACATTTGATCCAGCGACTAAGCTCCTCAGTCCTAAATCCTCTTGAGACTAGCGCTTTGTAAACCCGGTTTGTGACAAGGAGTCTGGCATTCGACTCTTGTTCCAAATGGAAGAGGTCGTGATGATCATGCCCGGATCGAGGAATTGTTATTGTCGAAATAATCATCCATTCAATGGTCATCGGTCTATTCTGTCTGTTGTTGGTAAGCACCAGGCTCGGTGGGAGATAGTTATGTCGGGTTGGTAACCTTCTCTGTCTATCAAAATCTTTCCCTGAGAGGTTAAGTGCGTCCACCAGACGCATTGTGTGCAAGCTCCCGTTGCGACCAGTTACTAGTGGAGGCCTTTTGTCATGACAAATGCAAAAAATCTGATCCATAAAAGCTTCTCGTCTTAATTCTTCAATTGGCCGCTTTCTGACACTTATAAGTTGCTTCATGACTTTCTCGCCGTGATTGGGATTCGATTTGGGCGACGATATGACTGGTGCACCTGATACACTCTCACCTAACTTCCGCAATTCCTGAAACTGTGCCGGCAATCTCCAGCTTGCAGTGAACACGCGACCATATTCATCAGTTAATGGCAAATTCTGCTGTATTCGCTCTTCGAATTGCGCATCGATAGCGGCTCGCACTTTCTTTGCTATCCAGGTATAACTCTGAGGGCCATTGTCGCGCTCAAAACCGATGGCTGCAGACCAGGCTCTAGTCAGTCGAGTCATTTGTGCGCCGTCATGTCAGCTCCTAGGTCTTTTCTATAAGGGTGATCGACAATGGAGCGTTGATATCTGATTGCTATTGAGCATTTATTGCCGAGATTTGTTGATATTGCTTTAGATTCAGGTTACTTGAAATTTCGTTCTTTGAAGCTTGAGCCGCGCTTGAACTCCCAATCAGTTTTTGAGACAGGAACCTCTTTCCCGGTCCTAGGATTCGTCGCTCGCGTAGCATTTGGAGCAGCTGCTGAACTACGATTTTTGTATCAGCTAAAAGGCGGACATGGCTTTTCGAATAAGAGCCGAGTTCCGGTATTCGAGCGATTGCGTGCGGAAGTTGCAAGGCTTCAGGCGATGGAAGTCAACAAAGAGTGCTTCGAATGAATATCCTGGATTGAAATGTGGCTTGGAGATTCATCTCCAGCTTGCGACAGCTAAGAAGCTATTCTCTGGTGTGAACCAAATCAATCAATTATTGTTGGGCGGTCTAACCATCATTGAGCAATATAGCGGCTCGCACAAGCTTCCAGGAACGTCCGAATTCCAACGTCTCTCTATATGATGCCGCCCTTCCAGGAACACAGCCTGTAAGCCACGCATACTGAGAATTGAAATTCAACTGGAACTAATCAGTTATTTAGAAACTGAATTATCATGCGGTTCTCTTGGCTTTGAAAGCTGCTCTGGCGCTAAATTGTGAAATTCACCAGCGGTCGTCGTTTGATCGCAAGCATTACTTCTATGCCGACCAGCCTGCCGGATATCAGATTACTCAATTCTATCGTACGTCAGTACCTAATGAATCAGATCAGATAGGATGTTAATTTATTTTTATAGATCCCATTGCTACTGGTGGATACCTTAGACTACTGCCGCGAGACCGTCGTAGTTCCAACGAGCCACTAGATGTGCGAATTGCACAAATCCAGCTAGAACAAGACACTGGAAAGTCAACATACACAGTAGACACAGAGTTTTCATACGTTGATCTTAATCGGACAAATCATCCTTTGATCGAAATTGTTTCTGCCCCAGATATTTACCATCCAGATGATGCCGGTACCTTCGTCCACAAGCTACAATTACTGGTTAAGCATCTGGGAGTCTCGTCCGCTCAATTTCAAGCAGGTGAGATGCGCGTTGATGTTAACGTATCGGTTAATGGAGGCCAAAGATGTGAAATTAAGAATTTGGCTAGTGTGAATGATGTGACTCAAGCTATTCGTGCCGAGTACAAACGACAGTTAGAAGAAGAAAGGAAAGGTTCACCAGTTTCATCATTCACTTTGGGATGGGATGGAAACAAGATTAGTGTACAGAGACCGAAGGAAAATACTTCAGAGTACCGATATATTCCGGATCCAGAATTGCCGCCTCTACTGCTATCTGAAGAAGTAATACAAAAGACGGAACACGCGATGCCTAAACTTCCGGATACTCTTCTTGACGAGTTGATTGCTCCCCCTTATAAGCTGAGACTTATCGATGCTCAGACGCTCCTGAAGTGGGGTTTGATAGATTATTATTTTACAGTGGTTGAGAAATTAGATTCCGCTGGTACTCCATCAAAACCGGCCGCGAACTGGTAAGCGTACTGTCCGAATCGCGAAGCTATGTCATTGCTAAGATTTTAACAGGATCGTTCATCATATTCTTGGTCTGTTACAACCAGGCGAAGAAAAGCATCTTAGCAAGATCGTGACCTCTCAAAGACTCAGCGATTTGATCACCTATGAGCATGAATCGCGTCTATCAAGTGAGTAGAACCAGAATTGGTTTATTCAGTGCATAACTAACCCAAGATCACTAGAAATGAACGCAATGAACATTGTACAGTATAACCTGGATCACCCCGAAGATTGCCGATCTGCAAAAGACCTTATGACTGCATTTAATCTGGAGAACAGCACTGATCAGTCGGAGCTGCTCAAGATATGCGAGGGTGTGCTTACGGAGTATGATGACGTCGCTCAGAAATTTGCGACTGGTAAGAAGGGTTTGATAAATTTCTTGGTTGGCATGGTTATGAAGCAGGCTGCAGGAAAATGCTCGGTGACAGAAGCACGGAGAGCGTTGGAGGAGCTTCTTGTAGAGAAATACAATATCAAGAGCTGAGGCAGGTATGATTCTCGTTGCCGGTTTAAGCTGCCGTAGATCAAATATACGTTGCATAACTATAGCAATTCACGTTTCTAGTCTATGTAAATTCCAATTGTTCATATGCCAGATCGAGCTCCCCGCGGCTGCTTTAGGCAATGAGAAGATATCTTCGGGTTAGGTGTTAAATGCATAACAGTGGCCCAGGGGAGCTAGGGTTATAAATTAGGGCTACATAGGTGGCGCGTGACTGCTCTCTTCTGCGACGGGCGGCGGCTTCGGCGAGGAGCAATTTACGAATTCGATTCGCGATCTCTCGTTCATCAGTACAGCAAAGGAATCACATTTTCTTGGTAAGTGTCGTGCGCATTTGATTTGACCGTTTATCTTCGCAATTTAACTAAGATATTGTTTTTCTAGTCGTAACGATGCAGATGTCAGTATTTTTGCTTGGGTTTTGGCTGCGCGTAATGATGTTGTATACTGACTGAGATATCTTAATAGTTTCGTTAAGACCCTGACGGGAAAGAGTATGTTGAATATCTTAAATGCTATGGTGGAAGGGAACTCTAACAATGTGATTTAGCTATAACCCTCGAGGTTGAGTCTTCCGACACCATCGACAATGTCAAATCCAAGATCCAGGACAAGGAGGGAATTCCCCCAGACCAGCAGCGTCTGATTTTCGCCGGCAAGCAGCTCGAGGATGGTATGTGGAAGAAAAGAAAACAGTTTGCGTTTGAAGAAAGATGAGAAACTGACCGAATGCCGATTCTAGGACGCACCCTCTCCGACTACAACATCCAGAAGGAGTCCACCCTCCACCTTGTCCTCCGTCTTCGTGGTGGTATCATCGAGCCCTCGTTGAAGGCTCTTGCCTCCAAGTACAACTGCGACAAGTCCATCTGCCGTGTCTGCTACGCTCGTCTTCCTCCCCGTGCCACTAACTGCAGAAAGAGAAAGTGCGGACATTCCAACCAGCTCCGCCCCAAGAAGAAATTGAAATAAACTACTCGTCCATATTTCGACACGTTATATATATATGTATTTTGCAATAGGAAATTGGAAAATTGGTTTATGGAGATTGTGAATGTATTTATGGCTATTGTATAGACTTACATTGTGTTGCTTAGTGTATAATTAGTCGAAATTGAACGTTCGCAGTATTACATTATACAGTCGAGAATTCTAGCTTCTGTAGAGTTACTTACGTTAGCACTTTTTATTTTGCATTCTACGAAACTTGATGTCATAATATGTTCTGCACTCTTGATATTTCTAATATGTATGCATAAGTGCACATTCGGTCGCGCATATATAAAATCCTTGTGTCAGTAAGTGAGGGGTTTGTATCACTGGTTGCTGCGGCAGCCTATGTAAACAAAAGACCACAACAATCTCATCGCGTTTGCGCAAAGTCATCTCTTCCCCAATTCGTATTCTCCCCCACATACACAGCGCACCTTAATAGCACTACGGACTTTCTGGTATATTAATTGCTATATTTGTATTATCGTCACTGTGAACAGAAACCTCTTCAGTTTACAGTATTGAATTGTGTGCGCGATAAGCACTTCCGAACACAATGTCTCAAGACACACATTTATTCTCAGCGTTCCGTCGCACTACGAGAGATCCCAATGCTGCTTTGCAAGAAAACGCCGCTACTGCGTCGTCATCTGGCGCTACTTTGTTCAACAGATCATCTCTACCTCAATCATCCTCCACTGGAAACATGCGGCATTCGTTGGCTCCCGGCGGCGGACCACGTCAGTCGATGGTTCCACGCAGCTCTTATCACAGACAAAGCATCGCTGCACCAACTCACAGCTTTGACAATGTTACAGCTCTTGGTATTTCAAACCAAAATACGATGAATGTGGCGCCTGGATCAGCACGAGCGAGTACTTCCCGTCGCAGCTTCGCACCTGGCCAGCAGAACGTGCCACCAGCGCTTACCTACGGCAGTTCATCTCAACAGCCGATGCCTGCTAGAAAGAACAGCTTGTTTGGTGGACGAAATAGCACACACGGTAACAGAACAGGATTCGTATCATCTAGCACTCAGATAACTATTAAAGATTCAAGACCGTTAAGAGATAGAGCCTACCAAAATGCAATCGCAAACTCGGTATACGAATATTTAGTAAACAACAACTTTGAAATGGACATGAAACATTCGATTACTTCCAAGTCTTTGAGATCTCCGACGCAAAGGGATTTTGTGATGATGTTTCAATGGTTATATAAGCGACTTGATCCTGGATATAAGTTTACGAAGAGCATTGAGAATGAGGTCATTCCTTTGATGAAGACAGCAGGTTACCCATTCCTTGATACTCTCAGTAAGAGTCAACTGGTTGCGGTGGGTGGCCAGAACTGGGGTGCTTATCTTGCAATGCTCTACTGGCTGGTTGAGATCGGAGAGGTTTGTCATACTCTCTACCTATTGATCATTATTTGAATTAGATTATCTAACTAGGTTTTTTCTTTTTATAGACTTTTGACTCTTTTGACAACAAAGACTACGATTTCGAGGAGCCTGAGGATGTTGGTTTGAATCAGATTGTTATCAATTATATCACAAAGTCCTATTCAGCGTTTTTGCAAAATGAGGACGATTACTCTGAATATGAGTCCGAAATGAGGACTTCATTCGAAGAGCGAATTGCAGCAATCAAGGAAACCACAGACGATTACGCAAAACAGAAAGAGAAATACGCACAGGAAATGAAAGACCTTGATCAATCAATGCCATCACTGGATGCAATTCAGAAGAAGAGCGAGGCCTTGGAGAGCGATTTGTCAAAGTTCCAGGAGTATATCGACAATATGGAGAAGAGAAAGGGAAAATGGAGCTCGATGCTAGAAAGTATTACTGAAGAGATAAAATCCATTGAGGAGGAGTTTACAGCTCTTGATCACGAAAAGGAACAGCTTGAGTCCAAGATTTCAGCACAAGGATTGGCGCCAGCTGATATTGACAACATTATCATGCAGCGTGAACAACTTACAAAGGCCATCCAAGGAAACGAGACTAAGTCTAATGAAGTCACGAGAAAGTTGCAAGAGAAGGAGCAGATTGCGCAGCAGGCCCTAGATTCACTTGAGGCGATGGTCCAGAAATACAACAGTTTAGGATATAGAATTAGCATCTTTCCAGTTGGCGCTCCTAATTGTCCCAAAGATAAGAATTTTGAGATCATGCTATCATCTCCACTAGCAGAAGAAAACCTAGGAGCGCGACCGAATGCGCTTTTGAATGGCTTGGATTTGCGCAATGGGGTTCGACCAACCCTGCAGAAACTGCGAATGGATGTTTCGGGTAAGGTTCACAAAGCGCAGGATGAGGCGATAAGGCTGCAGTCGTTGCTTGACCGGGTCGCTGAAGTTCTTGCGGACAAGCGCGACCAGTTAGATACCTTGGAAGCGCAGATATCGGCAGCCAAGATCACCTATGATGAGGCCTTCGAAACGATGACATCGGATGCTAGTTCATCGCATGCGGAAATCGAGAAGCTTGAACGAAAGATTCAAGCGATGCGGATAGGTGTCCAAGATGGACGGTTACAGCTCGAACAGAGGGCAGAGCGCGTGGTCATAGAGTACGACCATATGCAGCATGCGGCCGACACTGTCCGCGAGCAGATGCAACGTCAGATCAGCGACTACATAGAGAAGATTGTTGGATTCAAGCTGCATATTCAGAGCGCTTTAGAGGAACATGAGAATTTTGTTGTCGACGAGCTCGATGGCTGGCACAGGAATCAGAATGACAGAGAGTCAGAATAGAGCGCCTCCTAGTATAATGACTTTGGTCGCCGGGTTTGAATTGTTTTGCACCGTTAATTTATTTCTGTTGCGTCCAGTAATTTGACGATCTGTCCAGTGCCCATATGTGTTTCAAGGCATAAATTTTGTAAGAGCAGCAGGTTTAGTGTAGCAAAGATTTGTTTCTGTTCGGCTATTGCCTAACGGCACGTGAGTGCTTATATAACCTAAGTTTCTGGCGGCGCGGCAGTGGAAAGCCCTGGCCCTGAGTTACCCGGCGAGCGGCACAAATTATTTTCAGTTTTCTCGTGCTCTCCGCTCCCTTTTTTCTCCTCTTCCAACTCAACCGCCAGTCTCTTTTTTGACTATTTAGCCCGCACGCCTTTTCAATACTTTCTTTTGATTTATAATATATATCACCATGTCTGAGGAAGCTGTAAGTTTTTTGTTTACCGGATTATTACTGGTTTTCAGGTGTTGAGCGGTCGATGAGCAATGGGAGCAGAAAAAATTTGCCTAGACGAAGAAGGACTGGTGCTGCGACGCTGCAGAACGCTGCAGCTGCTGGGCGATTGCTGTTATCTGCTCGCTTTGTTTTCTTCCTGCTCGAAATTTGGAATTCAGGATAGTTTTGGTCGTGGGATTGCCGTTCTGATGTACTGATCATTTGTACTCTTTGCAGACCCAAACCTTCGAGTCCGTCTCCGCCGGTGCCTCGCTCACCTACCCCATGCAGTGCTCTGCTCTCCGCAAGAATGGTCACGTCGGTACGTGTGAATATGTGTGATGGATGGAGCGACCGTCTCGGCGGGCTCCGTATTGGCAATAGTTGTCGTCTGCTAACAGCTTGCGTTTGTGTTTACAGTCATCAAAGGCCGTCCCTGCAAGGTAGGCACTTTTTTCACAACTCTTTTATTATTCTTCCTCTTATTCTGACATGTACTCTCTAGATCGTCGACATGTCCACCTCCAAGACCGGAAAGCACGGTCACGCCAAGGTCCACATGGTCGCCATTGACATCTTCACCAACAAGAAGCTTGAGGATCTCTCCCCCTCCACCCACAACATGGAGGTTCCCAACGTCACCCGTACTGAATACCAGCTCGTATGTATAGAAATTTTTTTACTATGTCTTCATGAAAATTTTCTATTCGATGTTAACGCAATTGCAACTGTAGATCAACATCGATGACGGTTTCCTTTCTCTCATGACTCCCGATGGTGCCACCAAGGACGATGTCAAGCTCCCCGAGAACGATATCGGCCAGAAGATCGAGTCCGAGTGGGAGGATGGAAAGGACCTCATTGTCACTATCATCTCCGCCATGGGTGAGGAGGCCTGCATTGGCTACAAGGAGGCTCCCAAATCCTAAATGTTTTATAAAGTACCCTCTATATACGTCTATCTCCATTGTTAACCTTTTTTATCTTTATTTTGTTGTCGAGTGCTTTTTTAAGTTCGCCGTATTTTTTGTTACGTTCAAATAAGTCAAGTTGGGTTGCACAGGAAGATTGTCTTTAGTATTTATTTTTGTTGTTGTCTTTTTCGTTTTATGTCAGGCCAGGAATAAAAAGTGAATGCTCTTCTATTATTTTGATCTGTTTGTTTTAGTTGGATATCAATCAGTGTCTTCTTGCGTAGCTGATTCGAACATATATTTGAGCGAGCTGTCGCCGTATGTTTTGATGCAGTTTTGCCAGACTCTTGACGGTTGTTTTTGTAAGATTTTGTATGATTTGTAACACGTAATGTATAAAGCTGGCGACTTTGTCCAATTCCATCTATTCTCTTTGATAGTCACTTACGCTCCTTTATTACACACGGGCAACTGGCCTTGCCGAAGTGTCGATACAACCAAGGGGAAATCGATGGAGAAGACGCGAGCGCAACCCTCCTGCAAGTCGCTATTTTATAAAATTGTAGAATGCAAGATATTTGTTTATTTGTGTAGAATGGCCTATTTGATTGATTTTAATGGTGGGTGATGAACTAGATCCAGCTATAATATGCAACAAATCTCAAAATAAGCCACCTCGGAAAGCCGCATACTCGCTGGACCGCACTTCGCACGCAGCCTCCAAGCAATATCCGGCTCGCCATCTCCAGCCATTGGCTTGCGACACCTGCATTCCATTGCTGAGAAACAATGCAGATCTGGAATTCAACTAGAAGAACGCAGCGACTGCAAGCTGCTACTCCTTCGTCGCAAGCGCAATCGCAATCTCCGCAGCAACAGCCACAGCATCTGCAGCAGCGCACATCGGTCCTGCAACAGCGCGCACCTCAGCAATCACCATCGAGTAATGACCAACAGTCGCCGAATGCAGCGCGATCTGCCCCTGTTCCAACCTTGCGCCCGGCCTCTCTGTCGTCTGATAAGACGCAGAAGCGGGCGGAGCCGAAAGTTGATCCGCTAGCAGTGCTTGGCCGAATTCTAGATAGCGACAGTTCTTATATTAAGACCAAGGTGCCTATTTCTTCCCCACGGATTTGAAATATTCCAGATATTAATAATTTCATTCTCAAAACAGGGATTGGAACCAAAATCTCCGGGAACCAAGAACTCTGACCAACCGAAATCAGAACCTGTCGAATATTCAATTTTAATAAGCAGGATTGATACCGAGCTGCTAGCCAAACAATTAGAAGATGATCTATCGACTGACGAACCAGATATTTTTTTATATCTTGAGCGATCAGAAAATCCCAAATCTGAAGAAGTTGCCGCTGAACGAGATATCGAGCAAGAGAAGAAGAACATTGCTGCTGAATACGAACAGCAGATCGAACGATTCAAAGACCTTCACGTGTCAATTCAAAAATGTGATTCAGTTTTGGCGTCAGTAGAAGATTATCTTTCATTATTTGAAAAGGATTTAGGTCTACTTTCAGCCGAAATCGAAACATTACAAAACCGATCGATATTCTTGAACCGGCGACTTGAAAATCGGAAAGAAGTTGAAGGTAGACTATCAGCTCTAATCGATGACTTATTCATTCCACCTTTTGTTATCAAGAAGATTGTCGAAGGTCAAATTAATTCTCATTGGATCTCAGTTATCCAAATTCTCTCAACCAGATTAAAACGAATGGATCTGTTCAAAGAAGATGCAAAGAAGATCAGTCAAGATATCGCGCTCATCAATGAAATTGAACCTATTCTCCACATGCTAGCAGAGAAAGCTATTGAGAGGATACGCGATTTCTTTGCCATTAAGATCAAGAATCTCAGAGTCGTCAATACGAATGCTCAAGTCATTCAGTATAGCGTGTTTTTAAAATTTCGGCAATTATTTGCATTTTTGGCTTACGTGAATCTGCAGTTAGCTGAAGATATATCACACGGATATGTCAACACCATGAAATGGTATTATTCTAGCAATTTCAGTAGATATATTAAGGCGCTGGAAAAGCTGAAGATCCGCTCAATTGATCGCTCGTCATTAATAGGTGCCGAGTCGTCCAACAAGATCTTACCCTCTTCTCGGACTCAGTATACTAGTAGTCATCGTGATCCACTGACTCTTGGAAGAAGAGTGAATATTGTCTTTTCGACTGATAGTTCAGTGATGATGGAAAACTCTGCAGAGCAGAGTCAAGATGCAAGATTCTATTATGTTATGCAATAATTTTCAATATAGGGCTAACATCTCTCTAGATTTTGTGGATGGAAATCGGCTTCAGAAGCTTCAATTTTGCGTTGATGGATAACGTATGCGCAGAGTACCTTTTTATAGTCGACTTTTTCACTTTCAAGTCAGCAGAACATCAAGCACAAATTTTTAATGAAATTTTCAGGCCTGTATTCCAGCAGGGAGAAGATTATGTTCGTCGACTGCTGGAAATCTCGCATATGGATGCGTTTGGTATTTTACTCTGTATCAGAATCATTCAACTCTTAGAATTCGAGCTTCAGAGGCGGAAAGTTCCTGTCATGGAAGGATATTGTCACAGTTTGAATATGATACTTTGGCCTAGATTTCAACATATTATGAACGCACATTCCGATAATCTGCGAAAATTGTCTGGAAAATCTCCAACCGAGTCCGGGTCCGCAGGACTCGGTAGAAGTGCAACTAACGCAATAAGCGGTCTTTCCTCCATGCTTTCACCATCTCATGTTTCATCCGTTCTTCCTCACCCTGTCACTCAGAAATTTGCAACCTTTTTAAATGGAATATTAGAACTGTGTCCTGAAGACATGGAGTCAGAGCCAGTTACTGTCTCAGTGGTTCGCTTGCGAAATGAATTTGAAGTTTTCCTTACTAAATTCAGTGCTAAGATTTCTGCGCCAGGTACAGGTAATCCCCAAGTTGATGCAAAGAAGAACGCAAAGTTGCGGGAAAGATTCTTGTACAATAACTATGTGGTGGTATATACCGTAATTTCGGATGCAGAGGGAAAATTGGCGGATCAAGAAAGAGAGCATTTTAGAAATTTGACAGAAGCATATGGTGGTAATGTCCCATAAACACAAATATATGTGTTTACTGGCTCAAAAGGGAGGGGAGCATATTTTTTGCGATGAAAAATTTTGTATAAGTTGTAAGATTAATTTGAAGCTCAAATATTTGATTATAATTTCCCTTTAACTTATTATCTTTAAGTTGCTGTAGAGATACAATGCAAAGTAATCAGTATGTATAAAACTAAGAAAAAAATCGCGTATACACAAAAGAAGTTACAGCAAAGACAAAAAAATACATCTACAACCAATCCACAAACAAACTATCTAGCTATCCTTACTTAGCAGCATCCTCTTTCAGAGTAACAATCCGATTAAGGATAAGCATGTCATCAGTAGTGTCACGATCGACACAGAAATATCCAACTCTTAAAGCTTGGAATCGCATACTCTCAGGTCCAGAACCTTCTTCAACAAATTTCTTCTTAAAGTCATCAAATCCAGCCTCTATTACAGCATCCTGATAGAGATCCAACGAATTAGGATTGATATCAGCCAAAAATCCAGCCGGGTTAGATTCAGGATTCTCAGACAAAAATAATCTGTTGAAGCTGCGCACTTCAGAAACCTTAATTGGCGAGGAATGCGAAGGGGAGAGAGCAACCCATTGAATATACGTCTTAGGTTTAATCTTCTTTTCGTTTTCATAGACGGCACGGATCTCAGTGATTTTACCAGTGGCGAGATCTTTGGTGAAAGAGGTAACTTTGACTGTATAAGGTACCTTTAAGAGACCAACAGACTTGCCGGGAGCAAGTCGGAAATAATCCGCGGAATCTGTCTCGCGGAAATCTGACCTATCAATGTAGACAGTCTTGGTAAATGGAACAACATGCTCACCAAGTTCGGGAGATCCAGGCTTGTATGGTAATGAAATCTCCTCAACGTAATTATCCGGCAAGTTCTCAAGAATCATAGCAATTGGGTCGGGAATAAGCATAAGACGAGGCGTGTTGTCCTCTAAATATTTTCGAACAGAGGCCTCAAAGCGACTGACTTGGATGTTACTATTAGTAGTAGTCACGCCGAGCTCATTGACGAAATCTAAAATTGCCTGAGGAGGAACACCACGTCGACGAATAGCCACTAAGGTAAACAAACGCGGATCATCCCAGTCAGAGACATAATTTTCCTTCACCAAACGAGCAATTTTCCGCTTGGACATAATAGTACCAGTGATATTCAAACGACCATATTCGCGCTGTGCAGGCTTGTAAATATCGAGAGCATCGCACAACCACTCATAAGATTGACGAGAGAGGTAAAACTCGGTAGTACAGAGAGAATGCGAGATATTTTCAAAGGAATCGCACAAGCAGTGGGTAAAATCGTAGGTGGGGTAGATATTCCATTTATCGCCAGTGCGATGATGAGGGGCATTCAAGACGCGATAAGCGACCAGATCCCACATTTGAGGATTCGGGTCCTCCAAATCCATTTTCATACGCAATGTTGCCTCACCGGGCTTATACCTGCCATCACGCATTGCTCTGAATTCCTCCAACGATTGCTCAACAGGCTTACTGCGATGAGCGCAGGAAATTCGAGGGCCACCGTGCAAGCCCCGATTATTGTGGACTTCATCAGGAGTGCAGAAGCAAACATAGCCCTTGTCACGTTTGACTAGCTCCTCACCCAGATCGTATAATTCTTGAAAATGATCTGAAGAGTAAGTGATCTTGTACGGCTTGAATCCAAGCCAAGTGATGATATCAAGAATAGCGGTAAAATATCTTTCTTCCTCTGCTTCGGGATTTGTATCATCATAGCGTAAGTAGCAATTACCGTTGTAATATTTCGCATAACCGAAATTCACCGCAATTGCTTTACTGTGACCAATATGCAAGTATCCATTAGGCTCGGGAGGAAATCGAGTGACAACAATTCCGCCCGTAGCCTTCAAATGTTGCTCCATAAGTTCAGGTCTAGTCTGCTCATTTCCACCAGGCTTATGCAAATCACCCAAAAATCCCTCGGTAAACATATTACGAACCTTCTTTGGCTCAGCAGCAACCGCATTATTAGACGAAGACTTCTCCTTTTTAACTTTTTTGGGAGGGGCGTCGCGTTCATCTTTTGGTCCGAGAACTTCTAGGAGTTTCGCGTCGATGGCAGCCTTCACTTCGGCAGGCGCAGCCCATTTTAAGCCTGGCACGCGCTTAATACCCGCCATAAGACTAGGGATGGATTTATACCGGTTAGTGGAGATCGATTCATTGTTCTGCTCAAAATAGGCAGCGACCTCGGCCGTGATTTGCTCTGGGGTAGCTTCCTTTCCTAGACAAAATGTGTTAGCTACATCACTACTACAAAACATAGCGCTACATACCAACACCAGAAGCTTCGTCAAGATCAGCAGAGGTTACATTTCCACCAGCAGATTTTATATACGCAACAGCAGCTATAGAATAGATGTAAATCAGCAATCAAAATACAACATCAAATGTGCTCTTGCAAGTGCCCTACCATCGAGCTGAACAGGAGACTTGACCTTGCGAGCCAAAATGGACTCCGCAACCAAAGGCCTCGAGCTTAGCACAGCAGGATCCGATACGTCTTTCGTAGCAGACGCCAGAGACTGGAGCAGAGAAGCGGTGGCCTTGTCGTCGATGGCAGCATTAAGACCAGCCTCCTGAGCCACTGCAGAGAGAGCAGCGGCGAGCTTCTTGTTCTTGAGGGCGTCCGAGAGTTTCTGGTCGCTGAGGCCCAAAAGGGCCAGTTTGGCAGAAAAATCCTCACTCATTGCTTGCTTTTGTATTCCAGTAATATCCAAAAGCAGACGGGCGACTGCAGTCACTAAAATACTCGAGCTCGCCTCACAGATTATGACGCGCTCTGCCTTTTTGCGGCCCAGGAAACTAAGGATTGTGATCATGTGACCATTGTCCTCTTACGAGTTTAGATGAGTCAGACTGACTCAATATCCCACATTCTGCTTGGTTTATTGGCCAGATATGGTCAGTATAATCGAAGGGTTGTTGCTAGATCAACTAGCACCAATATATCTTCTCAATATAAATACTAGTTACGAAATATTTAAAGTACTAATATACACCAAAATCCACGGGCCTAAAGCTATTAGGAAGTCTCTCCAGAACACAGATGCGCGTACCAATTATCACGCACATAAAAATACACAAAAATTACAACTCACAATCGACCTTTCTTGTTATACACTGAATTATATAGTCTCTCCTCTCCTTCGGGTTCGATATAAATTATATATATACCGCATCCATGACAGGTAAGTTACTTTAGTAATTAATACCACTATCAGAGCTCAAATACTGTAGAAATTCTCACTTCTCTCAACCAATATCGTACACCGCACCAAAAAATTCCCATTAATGACCCGGCTATCAGCTTAGATACCGATGTTTATAAAATTGCAACATAGATAGCGGTCAATGTTCCAATAGCTCCGCCAATAAATGGGATATTTCCAAGAATGGCCTTAACCAACGGCTCACTTCCAGCAAATGGAAGCTTTGGCTCACTGGCATGGCTGGCCGTCACAGTCGTAGCTCCTGCGACAAAGCTGTCGGTTGCAGTCAAACGGACAAACCAAATGTAAGCAGTGAGAGCTTTCACAACATTGTAAGTCACGGGATCGAATGTATGGCGAGCCCGAGCAGCCGTCGACTTGTTTGCAGTGAAATTGAAAAAAAACGACGCGATCAGCGGAATCGCAACCAAGTAGAAAGCCCAGAAAACAAGAGGTTCCCAGATCGGCTTATAAGTAGCATCTGAATAGATATTTGGAAGATAGAAAGTAGGAACATCGTATTTTGGACCTCCAAAAGGAATCGTAACACTATCGACCTTTTGAGTCAGAGGAAATTGCTGCTTCACGATAAGGAAAAGTTCATACAACGACTCAAATTTCTCAATAGCTGATACTGAAGAGATCTTAGAACGAAGTTTGAATCCTGATTGCTGCGCATAGGCCACTGATGATTCAGTTGATGAATAGACGGCATTACCAGCGGATGAGAACTTTGAAGAGGCTACGTCGGTTAGTCGCGAAAACAAAGAAATACTAGGCTCATCCTCCACAGGCTCATCATTAACAATAGATTCAGCCACTGATGACGACGAAACATCAGAATCAGAATCGGGAATAGGATCCTGCATAGGCGTCGTCATAATACCTAAAGGAGACGATGGTATGATCATCTTCTTGACAGTCGCCGTCCTATCGTATGCCAGATTAGAATATACAGTCAAAGCGAAGATGTAAAAACGAAGAGCTAAAAGCATACAAAGGCGTCTTCTTGACCGTCGTGCTGCGACGACGATTTCCAACAGAGCCAGCAGGACCGGGGCTCGACATGATACCCTTATAAAAGGGCGCGTAGCGTGCATCTTCTTTTAAAATAGCTTGGTTTTGAGCAAGATGCTGACTGATTCGGGCCTCCAAATCGTTCTTAAATCCATCGGTACTAAAGAGAAAACATGTTAGTCGGCGAGAACGGGAATCACAGCGATGAACGCATGAGATCAGAATGCAAATCCAGGAAATGTACGTACTCGATATCAAGAGCAGAAGCCATGTCAACCAACTCTTTCTTCTTCATGGCCGTCAAACGATAACTGGAGGACATATTTAAAACCTGGACAAAAGCACTCGAGATGGTGAGGAACGGGCGCGCGTGTGCAGCGGTGGTGAAAACAACAAACCGATCGTGTGGGCAGTAAATAAACAATCACAAACCCTGACCCTGCTTACATTATATTAAACACCCAACCCTGAAACCCCCGAAAACTCTCAATTTTTGATGAACCTCTTCCGAAGTTTGTCCTAATACTCGCCCTCTTTTTCTGCCAAACGCGCGCCTCGTTAAGATAGAGATCTGGCGGATATACAATTTATCGGATTGCTGTATTCCTTTTTTTTATTAATTTGACCTGTTCCAGTGCGTCGATTATAATATCGTAATGTCGATTATATAAGACTAATAATCGCGAAAGTGCAGTCTAGACGTCATCATTTCAGAACCAGCGTCTAAATTGCTGGATATCGCCACAACAGCTGGTACGGACTCGGTATCAAGAAATTTATAGACAGTGCCATGATTGGGCCCTCCGAAACTCCAGACGCGTCTGTGTGCCAGTCCATCAATGTCTCTAGCGCCTTAATGACCAAACATGGCCAGGACGACCCGTCATTAGGTCATCCGCCATTGATATGTGTACGATTGATCACTCAGAATTTTTGTATTTATCTTTGTTTGATTCTAATTTTACGCACAGAACATGATTGCTGGCGGACTGGGTGGCATGATGGGCGACGGAAGCATGCATTCGTTAGATACCGTCAAGACAAGGCAGCAAGGCGCACCCAATGCATTGAAATATCATGGCATGCTTCGAGCATACTCTACAATATTGAAGGAAGAAGGCTTTGCTAAGGGTCTTTATGGCGGATTTGTGCCGGCAATGCTAGGCAGTTGTAAGTGGTCATACCCCATATACAGCCACCCGGGTTCTTTCAAGTTTCTAATTATCGTGCACAGTGCCGGGAACGGCGATATTTTTTGTAACATACGAATTCACCAAAAGACACCTACTTGGAGCAGGTGCTCCAGAGACCCTGAGCTATCTTACTTCTGGCTTTCTAGGCGACTTTGCTGCCTCAATAATATACGTCCCCTCAGAAGTCCTGAAGACTCGACTGCAACTGCAAGGGCGGTACAACAATCCTCATTTCTATAGCGGATACAACTACCAGGGAACTTTTGATGCAATCAAAACGGTATGTTTCTTGGAAATGCTCCAATCTGTGCAGACATTGACTGACATTGTTCCCTATAGATTATACGACAAGAAGGATGGCCCACGTTATTTTTCGGTTACAAGGCAACCTTGGTCAGAGATTTGCCGTTCTCAGCATTGCAATTAGCCTTTTATGGTACGAAGTTCTCGCTACATGTTGTCTCGAGTTATATCGTCCACTTGCTGACTAGAATCTAGAACGCTTCCGCAGTGCGGCGCAAATGCTAGAAAACTCGCAAAACATTGGATTCATGGGCGAGTTGCTCACAGGTGCTGCTGCTGGTGGAATAGCAGGAGTTATGACTACTCCATTAGGTGAGAAATATTGCCTAATAGTCTTTGTCGTTTTACTTCCCGCACTGACAATCATATAGATGTCATTAAAACTAGAATTCAGACTCAATCGGAGGCTCATTTAGCTCCACAAAATCTCGTCTCGGAACGGCTAGCAAAGGGCGCGACCTCCAAGGGTGAATCTGTCAAACTCCCGACCGCACACAGCAAAGGTCTTCATACGTCTGCAAGTGCTCAGATAGCTGGAGCGTCTCCACCTTCTGCGGCGCGCGATGTAGTAAGGATAGGTTCAGAAAGCACTCTCCAGGCTCTAAGAGTGATTTACAAAGCTGAAGGAGTTAAAGGATTGTTTGCTGGGGTCGGTCCTAGGTTTTTGTGGACATCAATACAGAGTAGCATCATGCTATTTGCGTATCAAAGTATCCTCAAAACTCTGACAGGAATCGACGAGGAATACTCATTTTAAGAATAGTCTGACATGATTATTTTATAGGTTTGGATACAATTTATTTGTGCTTAGCATGGCTTGTTTATAGATTAGATAGTTTTTTGTTAGATTGCGTAGTATGTTAGTTGCTGACTGCATTATATTGAATCTCTTGTACATATGGAAAATAATGACGATCTACAAATTGCGTCCGGATGCAAATTATGATAAACAAAGCAATATTTGGTCCAGCCATCATCGATCATCATCATCATCATCTAAACACATCATCTAGAGACACCGCTATTCATACTTACAATATACTATTACGCGCTTCCACTATACATGCACATATACAGAACTCAAATAAGAGTAATGAAGAACCCTGACAATCCTCAGGTTACTCCATCGCGCTGACCCACTGGTGGATCTATGAGAAAAGCACCCAGAGACCACTCAATCACTACACAATATACATGACTTTTTTCACCTCAACTACTAGACACTCATTTACTATAAGGTCATATCCTGGATAGCTCTAGGAACCTCCTGTTACTTCGTCACACAAAGAGTAGTTATATGCTCAGTTATATGCTCCAGCTCGACGAGCTGTCAATGATACCGACTGTAATAGCGCGGGTATTGTACTAGCTAAGCGAGCGCAGCGGGTTAGGGGATTCCCCCTCCCATTTGCACGCCTAGTTAATTTTGAGCTGTTATGCCCTATTGAAAGAGCTTATAAAAGGTAGTGAGA